>OU343037.1:2761783-3060064 GCA_910593735.2 Ectemnius lituratus
CCCAGGTACGCCTCGAACGCATCGAGACCGCAGTTGGGCGAGGTGTAACAACCCACCACCGCGAGGTTCCCCCACTGCACCGCCACGAATCCCCGCCCCTGCTCCAGAGATGAGCAGAGGGGGGAGTCGGGCCAATGGGTACAAATAATCGCGACGGAGCCGCACGCATCCCCGACCCAATTAGGGTCGCCGGGAGGTACGGCGTACGGCTCCGCCGCGATCGCCAAACTCACTCGCCACTCGCGCAGGGTCTGGACCAGAAGGTCTTGGGCCCTGCGCGAGTGGTTGAGGTTGGCTTGGAGGAGGCGCTGGGACATTGTTACTCAATATCCATGGCCCCCTCCAAGCCTCCCACACATTGGGCGGCGCCGGGCCCCTTGGCCGCCTCCGCCGGCTCGGCGGGGGCGACCACTTTCGGTCGTGGTGGCGGTTTTGGCTTCGGCGCCGCCTTCGCCACCACGACCTTCAAGGGCGGTACCACCAGGACGTCGTAAACAACACCGAGCGCCGGTGGTCCGCCCTTACCACCCTTCGCCTTTGGCGGCGGGGCCTTCCCCGATTTCGGGGTCGGCGCTTTCGCCGCCGCCGAGGCGGTGCTCGGCCGGACGGCCGAGGTCACTGCAAAGCGGGCATTTCAGCCGCCCGGCCTTGCACTGTCCGGCCCTGTGACCCTCCACACCACACGCGTAACAGCGGCGGCTGCGGTCCACCGCTGACTTGCACTGCCGCTGCACGTGCCCCGCCTCAAGGCAGCGGAAGCACTGCAGCGGTCGTGCAGCTAACACCTCAACTTTCACGGAGGTCCAGCCGACGGCGAGTCGGCCGACCTCCGTGACCCTCCTGGCTGCGGTTAACGGGCACCGCAGCCAGAGGGAGCCGAGTTTGGAGGAGGCGGACGACCGGATCTCCCCGGCCGTCACGTCCCCCTCCTTACACCCGCCCGCCTTGGCGATGGCCGAGATGACCTCGCCGACGGTGACGGAATCGATGAGCCCCGTCACCCTCAGCTCGGTCTTTTTCGAGGGGCGGGCAATACGTGCCTCCGACCCCTCGAAAATCCCGACCATCGCCTCCGCCAGTTTGTCGGCCTTCTGCGCGCCGTCGGCACCGGGGATCTCGAGAATGAGACCCCCGGTGACCGCGCGCTTGGGCCTCACTGAGACGATGCCCAGGTCGGCGAGCTTGATCTGCTCGCGCGCCCTGGACATCGCCTCCGCGTAGGTCAGTCTGGACCCATCCGGGATCGTAAGCGTTACCGCCGCGGTCCTCGGAGGGCTTCCGGGGATGACCTTGGCCGCCGCCATTGTGGCCACTCGCCGAGCCCCGACTGGCGGGGCTGGCGGTGCCTCAGGCGCGGCCTTGCCTTTCCTCCTCCTCCCCACCACCGTCGCCCACGTTTCTCCCTGCGTGGGAGGTGTGGGTGGCGGTGGCGCGGGGGGCGCGCCGGCGCTCGGGGAACCCCTGGGTGGTTGGGCAGCCTTGGATGCTGCCCCACCCTTCTTTCCCTTCTTCTTCCGCTTCTTTTTCCTGCGGCGGACTGTACCGTCCACCGCAGGAGCTTCCGCGGAAGAAGCGGCGGCCCGGACGGGCTCACACCCACCCGCCCGAGTCGCCGCCTTTGCGCCCAATGGAGGCCTCACCGCCCGCCCCGGGAAGAGGTCCTCCGGGAAGCTGGCCAGTTTGGCCTCCATGAGGGGCCCGATCCGCGCCATCGCTCTCTCCTCGAGAGCGAGGCCGACGGGGCCTCAAACCTGCCATTTTTCAATTTCAAATCTGCCATTTTCTTCCTAACAACCATCCCAACACGATGGCGCTAATATTTTATGACATTTTTGGGACACCCTGTGCATACCGACGAGAAAGTGTTTTCCTCGGCCGCTGGAAGCGCGCTGCGGGTTTGGCGACCTGCCGACTCCGGGCGGTTCGATCCCGAATATGTAGTCGCCCGGGATAACAGCGGTCGCATTACGTATGGGATGTGGGAGTGGATCGGGCCGTTGGGACCTGGATCACTCGTAGAGATCACACCCCACATGGACTCCCGGGAGTATGTTCAAATCCTTGAGGACGTTTTCCTGCCGTCCGTCAGGGAAGCATACTCTCGGGAGGACATGCCGGTCCTACGAGTGGTCCAGGACAATAGTCCGGTTCATACCTCCCCTGTCACGCGTGCGTGATTTGCGGATCACCCCGAGATCCAACTCGTAGGGTGGCCGGCGCGGTCGCCAGATCTCAATCTAAGTGAGAATGTGTGGGCCGAAATGGTCCACACCTGGCGACCCGCCCCCGCCTTGCGAGCTTGTGGTGATATCGTGAACCACGCAATGCGGGTCTGGGAGGATTTGCGGGGTCGGCCGGAGTACTTTGCCCGTTTGTATGCCTCGGTGGGGAACCGTTACAATCTCGTAATAGAGAATAACGGGGGCCCCACCAGGTATTAATCGGTCTAAGCGCCTCCAATCGGTGCCTTAGTGTTAACCTGGTAAGATAAACTTCCTTTCTTCTTTGTAATGTGTAGCAATCGTAGAACAACTTTTGTATTTTAAATATTATCATTATTTTTTCAGCTCCGCGGTGGTGTCCTCCAGGAACACGACCCCCCGATGGCAACTCGGCGGTCCGCGCCGCCGCCGCCGCCGCCGCCGCCATAAGCAAGACCTGGCAGCAGCCTACCGTGAGTACCAAGATTTGGTGCCTTTACTTCACTTGCGTCCTCAGTGCGCAATATAATTCATTCCATTTCAAATTTGTAGATCATCCAGGTTGCAACAATAGGACCATTGCCTCTCGGGCGAGTTGCAGAGGAGAAGCAGCGGCGGCATCATGGTAAGCTTTCAACCACCTTCCTCTTTTAAATGTTAGTAGAGTGTGTAGACAGCATTTAATTACTGATATTGAAATGCCATTCACTAATGTTTCCTGATAAACATTTTCCATAACAGGGAAGGTCTCCTCATCGTAGCATTCAACTCGCAGCCTATCTCCCATTTCGGTAGCGAGGACCACTTTGAGAATTTCGGCTGGAATCCCGTATTGGACTGACGGCCTTGCGATGCATCTGCCACTGGCACGATAGCAGCCTGCAGACGAGTGGTTGCTGCACTATGGTAAGCTACCAAATTTCTTGTTCTTCGATGGTAATGAAATGCGTAAACAACATATAATAAATTGTATTGGAATGACAGCGTTTATTCATTCATGTTTTCTGATAAACACTTTCCAGAGCAGCAAAGGTGTCTTCATCTCTGCATCCTACTTCCAGCCCATCTCCTGTTTCTAGAACGAGCACCTATCTGCACCTGTTGTGAAGTCCAGCACATCCCACCTACTGCAGCGAGCGCCCGCTATAGTATAGTATTACCAAGTAGCACTGGTAGAGGAGATCTTCTTGCTCCAATATTTTCTTCACACACCCTTTTTCACTTTTCTGCTATCCAAACATTCTGCTATAATGGTTTCTGGTTCTTCCTATTGCTAGTCTTCCCTGCATTTCTGAAATGAACCATAAAAAATAGTAGCACTGTGCAGAGCGTTGGGATGGTAGAACATTGAAATACTATCGTTCCAACACTTTCTGATGAACACATCTTCTTTAATGCAAGCACGAAGCAGATTTTTCACTTCTTGCTTGCATCCATAAATAGTTGCGTCTCGTGTCACATCCTACTTGCAGCAGACTTGACAGTGATAGTCTCCGAATTAGCCAAATGGAAATTAACACTCTTCAAACATCTTGCTGCAAGTATGCATATTTGGCAAAAGCATTCTATCTTGGCATACTCTTCTAATTCTTTCTGTTCCATGCAACAACCACTCCTTTTGAACCTTTGTAAAAGCAGTAGTAGTTGCCTGAAAGAATTGTCATTTATAATTATTGTAGTGATACTTAGAACAGGAAGCTGCAAATCCATGTTGTAGTATTGCAGTCATCCTGCGTTATTTTATATGTATTACCGACAATATGAGCCGTTATGGTCCGGTTTGAACTCCTGTATTTATTATTAAGCCTATGCACACTGGTAATAAATATCTTCAGAGATTTAACAATGTTTAATCTCTTTATCCTTCTTATATGTTCTAGAATTCCTAATTAAGAGAATGACAACTGTGGTAATATTATAATCTAACTGTGTCCCGCATAATTAAAATTAATATCTCAATACATAATTTATCTCAGACATATACTCTCTTGCCTATATCCTTCATTTGCGTGTCTTACTGCACCTTCGTATTCTCATCCACACCCGGTATGCATGCCTTTTTCAGCGGGCTGACAGGCAGGCCGTCTTCTCCGACCACGTGACTGCCATGAACCATGCGATTGCCAAGACCCGCGTACCCATCATCGCGTTTCTGCCCGCCGGCCATTTTCCGGAACACGACACCTTTTTAGTCGGATGCTGTACTTCATTGTCAGGTAAAAAACATCAGTAGCATAGCTATCTTGAATAGAATACGCATATGCCAAACTTTGAAGTTAAACATTCAGGTTAATTCATTATTGTGTGGTATTTTTGATTAAAAACGATATATTGTATGTGAAGTTAAACTACTTAACGCTTTTCGTTACATTTTAATGCCTCCAATCAGGCAACGGAAAAATGGAAGAAAGCAAGTAAGGGAAAAGTTGAAATTAAAAAAATGCAATTTTTATTATAGTAAACTTATATTAATTAATGTGAAAATAATATTATAATTAATGATAAATATTGTAATAGCGGCAGTTGATGGGACCGCCGCGGCTGCGTCTTCGCCCTTGCCCACGCTTCTGCCCGCCATTTTGTCTTTCCTCCCGCAACCGCATGTGGAGCCTTCGTCCCTTGCCCACGCTTCTGCCCGCCATTTTGTCTTTCCTCCCGCAACCGCATGTGGAGCCTTCGTCCCTTGACTTTAAGGCCAGCATTTTTAATATACGCAATCGCCTCCTGAAGCTGCAAACATAAAGTAGTACGAGTTTTACAGTCGATATTTAAGCAACGTGCCCGAATTTATCATGCGGGTCTTATCATGCTAAATCGACATGGAGTGATAGAATAAAGAAAAGCCGCTGCAATGCCCTCCCTCAGTCTAAACGAATACTGAAACGAATCGCGTACATTGCTCTCACCTTTGCCTCATCCACCTCCTGCTGCTGTGAGACGGCCGTTTTCAGATCCGCGGCGACGGCAGGCGAATCGGCCGCTTCACCCATCGGGCCGCCCGCACCATCCACGCTATCGTTCCGCGCGGGGTCTACCTCCACTCCTTCCATTTGTGATTTTTCTTGATTCATCTGTAGTAAAAGTAAACATGTATTAACAATTGAGGATATATTGTGAATCTGTCAGTTCCTACATGAATAATTTAGCGCAGGTGATTGAGCATACCTCGTGGAAATCGCTTTACTTCATTTTACCTCACTGCCTCGACTTCGATTGTTCAGGACACTACTGTGTAGGGTAGGTCAAAACAGACGTCTTTGACCGATCCCTCACTTCGGCAATTCCCGCCGTAGAGAAGGGGAAGCGGAAGTCCCCGAAGTTGTCATCGACCATAAGGATCATTCTGGATCGTCGCCGGAGTCAGCTACTTACAATGGACTTACAAGGTGTAGGATAATGGATGAGCAAGGTGGTTTCTTTCAAATAATTAGTGGACTGTATGATAGAAATAAATAGATGTCTGGTTTTATTCATGTGTGGATGTCCGGTGACATCCGCGTTGCCGTGTGCTATTTACACCTATGTACAGTGCTATATACACAAAGCCCATCGATCTATGATCGATCGATGAGTCAAAAATACAACTATTTCATTGGTGAGCAAGGTCATGGACGAGATGGACTATGTGTGCCTGAAGATGCACACTGAGCTCCTGACGGGAACTCTGCACACGTAATGAGAGGAACATGAGAAAGGTTCAAAATAATGTGTAGGAGGTGTGAGCTCCTACGTGAGCGGAGTATTGCGCCGAGGATGCACTAAAGGCCACTTTCGTGGCCTGGCTACAATTCCTCATGGAAATAGATGTGGAATGAACAGGTCATGCAATTGTGAATCATAATAACTATTCACGTGAGCCATTTTGGCTTGAGAAATATAATGAGCAGGGCAGGTGATCAGATCTGGGGCGCGATTCTGGTTCTGGCGCTATCGATAGCGCCGGTCGCTATCTCTGAGTTAGCGCTAGTGGGCGCTAAGGTAGCGCTTCGAGCGAGTCTGGATCGCTAGCGATGGACGCTAAGTAGCGTCGGGTCGCTAAGTTGGGTCGCTATCTACGGCTAGAGTTAGCACGGACACCGAGGACCGTGCTATCGATTTAGCGACCCATTCAACCGTGTGGAGGGGGAAATCGGACAAGAAATTACGGCGGGAAACTGCTATGAGAGAGGTGTGACGACCATTTTTAAAGCATCACCACTCAGTCTGTCGCTGCATTTGAGAGGTTGAGCGTCGGTGTGTGCCTATTGACAAGATTGCCAACGATTGTCATCAAGGAGCCAAGACAATTTTATCTAAGATTTCACTATTATTTATTATTGCTACTTCCATATTTACACTTTTAATTCGGTATGCCCCGTTTTATTCTTTTTAGGGAAATCCACAACCAACTCGAAGAGGAGGAAGAGCGCGAGGAAGCCGCCGTAAATATACTCCGGATGGAACGCCGCTATCTCCGGGACACGCAGGATCCCTTTAGGATTTCGGAAAGCCATTTCCGAGAGCTTTTCCGCGTGTCGAAGGTGCTGGCTCGAGATTTGATCGAAAGCCTTCGACCGCACTTGGAGGAGCGTATTCGAGGCCATGGGCTCTCCATAGAATCGCAAGTAAGTTCGGTGTTTATCGACTTTGGCTCCTTCTGCAGGGACAGGAAACACGGTGTTAATTTGGCTTCAAATAGGTCTGCTATGTGATATTTCATGATGGTTGGATGACGGAAAGCATTAAAATACGATGTTTGTGTGAAATAATTGCGTTCAAAGTTGCTCGGATGAATCTCAACCCGGATGTCATTGTGCGGTGATAGTGAATGAAACAAATGTTAAGGGACCAAATTTTGGCCTACTCATCTACAGTGGGTTGGGTCTGGGAATCTGTTAAGCCCAAACTTTAAGGCATCGTACATTAATGCTTTCCACCATGCAATTATCGTGAAATATCACATAGCAGACCTATTTAAAGCAAAATTATCACTGCGTTGCCTTTCCCTGCAGAAGGAGCTAAAGTCGATATTTATCGTAAGTCGCTACAATAATTCAAAAACTCTTTGCATATACATCATCATTTCCATGGAGGTGATTGTCACTCTGTTTTGTCAGTGTTTGTGCAAAGTTGTGAACATGCGAGGAAGCTTAATTTTTTCTCCCCTTTCTATATTGTAGTATATTTTCTGTCACTAGGTTCTCTGTGTTGTGCGGTTCTATGCGGTGGGCTCTTACCAAAGAGCCATCGAGCAGGATTTCCTCATCGCGATGAGCCAAACTGCCGTGAGCCGCTGCATTAGGTCGGTCTCCAGGGCGATTACATACCACTTGTTCAGGCAGTGGATTTTATAAGTTTATTGTAAGTTGAGTGACATATTGTCATGACAACAATAGAACTGCCGACGATGTACAGAAAATATAATTATTGTATTTTGCAAGTAACATATAATTGTTGACATTTAGTGTATCGTAGTATTAGTATGCTTTTACAACAAAACATCCAGCTAGTTTGACTTATAAAAGGAGAATACGGAAGGCACGACAGCCTCATTCTACCTCACTCACACTCGCACATCATAGACATACGAATACAAGCGCTACTAATGCTTCCAGTGTTGATTCAAATTCGTATATTGAATAATTTAATAAACAAACTTTCTCATTCTATTTTTTTGTTTCGCTCTCCGCTCTTCCCTTCCAGCCTGCTCCAACCTTGCTCCAACTTGATCGCCACATCTGCGCTTGGGAGAAGCGGAGGAGGTGAAAATTCTCGTGCATTGTAATAGGGCCGGATAGTCATCTTTTTTTCTCGTCAGTATCGCTTCCTTCCTCTTAGCTTCTTCGTCCTCCATTTCAATTCTTGTGGCATCTGCAATTTGGACACTTAAATATGTTTAAATTAATTTAATTTTACTTTCTTCATTAATATACCTTACGATAAATTGTATATTTTTCTTTGTATTTCCTGTGCCGTCTACCGACAACTTTTCTGATTTCTCTTGGTGTCCTTTGAGTTCCACACTAAATGAGGTTTCCTCATTCGTCCAGTTTAATTCAGTAGAGTGTTTGTTTGTTTAGCTCTGGTTCTGCAAAATAAGATCAAAAAATAGAATTAGTTTTACATTTTGTAAGTGGCAATGTCACGAGAACGCAGTATAATGCAAGGGTCATATTTGCATGTTCGAGCATACCTGAGAAAGATCTGGAAAGTCGGGCAAGCATAGAGAAGGCCATCCAAAGCGCTGTAGCTCTCGTTATATCTGCGGTCATTCCTTACACACAAGCAGTTCGACGGGTGGATATCTACAAGGCACATAAAAATAATATACCGCTTCAATGATAAAATACTTATTGAGTTTACTTTTGTACAAAAAGAGTACTTGACTAGTACTTACATAGAAGACTACTTGAACTTGGGGATGTTCTCACTTCTAGTAGTGAGCATTGACGGTGTCCCGTAGATGATCGCGCTTCGCGCTTGTATGTATATTCTTGGCGTGCGGCGCTAATGCGTCCTTCGATCTTTTTAGTGAAGGTGCCGCGGATGGTGTCGCTGGCAAGATGGAGATGCCGTGGATGGTGTCGCTGGCAAGGTGGAGGTGCCGCGGATGGTGTCGCTGGCAAGGTGGAGGTGCCGCGGATGGTGTGTGACGCTGCTTCTGGAAATAAGACAGGTGTCATGAACAATAACTGATTACACATTACGTGTCTACCCACTATAAATACTGCGTACAACTCACTTATTAAACTGGATGGCTCCTTATGGGGTATGGCCAAACGAGCTCGCGATAGCCTCTATTGCTGCAGTCAGGCGCCTGTGGTAATCATTGGCTTGCCGAGTCTCGTCCACTAAGTTGTTGACCGAGTTGGTCAGCGTCTATAAAATTAATAACTCGTACAACTTTCAAACATTTTGTACTTAACTTCTAAATGCTTGCGCAACTACCTCAACGGCCGAGAATAAGCGATCCTGACCCTCCCCAATATGTCGGAGTTCTTCATTCCCCTCATTATATCGGAGAGCCAGCGTCAACAAAATGAAATAATGTTATGTTTTAATAATAAATTTCAAATGATATAGGCACGCAACAGCAAAGATGTATTTGCTTTACCTCTAAATGTGCCTGGCTTTGGCGCTCCAAATCCATGAAGCGCGCCATCACGTCGCTGACGCCGCTGGTAGCACCTCGCGGCGCGGACCTCCTGAATGGTTGTGGGGGGGGGGGGGGGGGAGCTACACCCACACCTATGGGGGATGGCGGAAGGGTAATGGGAGAGGGGACGGGGGAGGGGTGTGAGGCCCTGCCGGAGGGCCCAGCTTCCATCAGGTCCTGTGCGGACACATGAAAACCTGCGAATCCACCAAAAAAAATGTATCCTGCACAATCAATTTTCATCGAAGTAATGGCAATACACACTTTCAATGGGAGGTGCTGTGGCCTCACCGCCCACGGCTACCTCCTCGCGGAACTCCGCCAGCCGCAACGCCCGCCGAAGGGAGGGCGACTCGGCTCTCCTCACCCTCGTGTCCTCGATGTCCCCCGCTTGCCGGGCCGATAAGATCTCCTAACAACAATAATCGAGATATATATTAGTAAAAAACACGAAACAAAAATTAAATTTGATTTACCATATCTCCTGGCAGGGAGCCTGGCAGTTCGAGGCCATCACAGGCGACATGCCCCAGCACTGACGCTATCTTCGCGTCCATGTCGGGAAGGATGCCAACTTTGTCACAATTCCCTGTCCGGGCCCTCGCCATTCTGATATCGGCGACTTTGTTCCTTGCCCTGGATTTTAAGTCTTTCCAGGTCTGCAAAGAAAAGAAATTACATTATTGCTGCGCAAACATATCATTTTTATAAATCGATTGAACATCTTTTACCTTCTGCCACTGGAGAACGATCCTAAGCGAGCCACGCAAATTCAATTCTTGGGCCAGTTTGCCCCATTGGGCCCTGGCTGCATCGCACCCTCGAGTTGTCGAAAGTCGCCCCGACGCAAAGTCGGGGTGGGTGGCCATGTAGTCTACTAATACATCTCTCTGTGCCACAGTTAGGCGCCGGGCCCGTTTCTTGGCCTGTTCGCTGTGTTACAAAAAAAAAATTATAATGGCAAATCAGCGGTAGGATTGAGTACCTTCTCCTTTTCAAAGTCGGTAAAAACAATTGTATGGTATATTCGGCCGCTTAAAACCCTTCGCCATAAAGTATCATCACAATCCCGAGCAAGTACCATAGTTTATATGTTAAAACATAAAAAAATCGTGGGTCGGCCAGACTGTATCCGTTACTTGCTATATTTAATTAATCTAATTATAGTACGTAGCGAGGTATGTCAGTCCTATGACAAAACATCACAGTGAAATTGATAGAGAATATGGATAAATGTCTATAGTTTGATAAAGCCGATGCGCGATCTGCTAATCCTATCCTTGGGGAAAGAATCCAGAAGAATGTTTGCCTAATGAGAAAACCATTTTATTATCTCCAGTGCAGCTGATTTGGATTACTTTATGAGGGTGAACATCTGCCTGGTAAATATAACTACATTTCGAATTCCTTTCGTACACCTTCATGTTATAAAATGTTAAAGAGGTGTAGGGATGCGCCCGTATGGAGGCTCACGCGGGGTTGTGCAGGGCACGTCTCCCCTTTAGGGAAAACCCAGGGTGTAATAAACCACCCCAACTTGACCGCGCTGACGCGGCGAGTGATCGGCGAGAGTGACCGGCGGCAACAAAAATTGGCGATCTTAAATTTTGATTTTAGAAAAAGCAAGATGATGTTCGATGACGGAGTCAACGTATCGAAATGGCAACTTTTCTGAAGTGGTCGGCGGGTTGTTCGCCACAGGGTTGGGTAAGGTCGACTAAGGTTTTCTCAAACTACAGACATTTATCCATATTCTCCATCCACATAATATAATTAAATACAGCAAGCCACGGATACAGTCTGGCCGATTCACGATTTTTTATGTTTTAACATATAAACTATGATATTTGCTCGGGATTGTGATGATATTTTATGACAGAGGGTTTTGAGCGGCCGGCTCTTGGACATAAGGACTGCACGCGGTGCAGCGCAAGTGAATGCAAACTTTTCATTTCTACACGATACTATTTTTTTAAAATTCAAAAGTAACGAGAATATGCGACTTTATACACTATACTACTATACCGCGTATACTACAAAGTTTGGAACTGCCAAATACATAAACAACTAACACCAAATACTGATAGGCTTCCTTAGTACGTTCTGCGTGTCGACTATAGTGAATTAATATATACTAATGAAGATAACATACCTCATGTTTGCGATATATCGTCGAAAAATGTCACACACACTTAATTTGACTTTCACGCTGTAGTACTTTGCTAGACGTTGTTGCACCAAGCTCACTGAACGTACTGTGACGATCCCACGGGAACCGCTTCCCTCCCTCCGTGGGCGGCAGGTCATCATCGTTTCTTCGTTGGTCTTAGGTAGGACAAACCTATCGAGCGGTCGAAAAACAAATCTTTCACCCCCTTCCTTTTTCAGTTCAAATTTTAATTTCATCGTGCAAAATTATCGCACTCAGCGCAATAGTCTGGAAGACCTAAGGAAACTCCTTTTCCTGAATATTTGCGGTCTTTCTGACTTTTATGCTACGTGAGATGTTTTTCAACAATATTAGAATCTCGAAAAACGACGAGAGCTGAAGTTTATAGCACTGTTGAAAAGTATACCATACAATATCCCCGATTTGCGCTTGCATAGCATTAAGGGGTCATATATTTTAGGCAAGTCATTAAAATTAAAGGAACAAGAGTCTATTCATTTCCTTCAAGTACTCATAGTTGCTTTTTGTAAAACTCATTATATGTTCATTATTGTACATACTTTAACATATATACTTTGTAAAATTTCTTCATAATTTAAAACTACATATAAAACTTTGATCGCGTTTTCTTGAAACGTGATTCTAGACCCGGTGGTCAGCATAACTTTTGTTAAAATTGCCGAAATTCGTGGAAATTCATACAATATCTTCACAATACAATACTCTAAGCCTCAACGGGAGGGATTTACCATATAATGTTTAATTTTTGTTTTAGTTGATTAAAAAGTCGCCAATTTCACAGGAACAATAGAATTCGATGATACTATTCTTAATAACTTTGTTAAAACAAAGGAAAAAAATATTCTGGGTCGTTAAGGACTAGTTTTCTCTGTCTAGTTCACACTCATTTTTTTTATATATTTTTAGATAACCTTTGATCAAGATACATGTACTACACGTACATGTTGCAATTAGAAAAAGACAACGCTAGTTATATAGTATACAACCTAGTGATTTCTGTATATATAACAACAAATTTTTCAGAGAATGTACTTTAAAGTATCTACAATAATGGACACATAATGACTTTTATAGAAGTAAGTATTAGTACTTGAAAAAAATTAATAAACTTCTACTTGTTTAATAACGTGCCTAGCATATATGAACCCTTAACACATGTATGTTAATTATATCTAAGCATTTACTTGGCGCTTCTTTTCAATTTAAAAATTTTATAAGGCTACTGTAATTTGCATTGGTGAAGACTATTCCTCACCGTCTATCCTTTTCGAACGCGGCCCACACAGCCGAAATCAGGGGCGCCGGGGGAAGTAAACAGAAATCTATTAAAGCCCCGCACGCGGAAGGAGCGGGCATTCATTTTCGAGCTGTTATCGCGAGTAGTTGCCGAACCAGTGTGAGATATTCTGAAGCTTCCGTCTACTTCCGTTTGGTAAGCCAAGCCTCCGGGCATCTCTCATACGTAAGGATCGACCAGGGGATTGTCCTGGTCCGATTTTGTAAACGTTGTCTTGTGCTTCTTCCAAACCATTGTTTAACGCACTCTAAGGTTCCCGTTTTCTGTAGAATCTCCGTTAGCGACCTTCCTGGAGGGTTCCCGTTCTCGAAACGAATCGCTTCCATCCGTCCATTAGAATAAGTTCACGCGACCGAGATTGTATTTTCCAACTCTGCTCTTCTGTTCGTTCGTCTCGCCGTTCGTGACTCGCTTCCGTTTTGTATCGGTTCACGTAGTTCCTGTGACGGGGCAGCCGCGCCCGTCGCAAGACTCCTGCCCCGCAGCCGCTCTCGCCGCGCACTCGCCACGAGAACTAAATACCGTAGCTCCAAGGGGTACCGCCAGTAGCCACGGAATTATTACTAACGCGCTGTCTCTACTTGCGAGCTTCATCTAGCGACAAGGACAACCAGTCGGTCGAGGACCAGGAGATAAGCTCGAGGAGGAGGGGCCCGGATGCCCCCAACTGCGAGCCATAGTGAGGGTGCCGATCCGCCGAGACGACGAGCCGATCGGGCCGCTCTAAGCCTGGGAGCACGACGAAGGACAAGACGGACATGGGCAAACCAGCGTGCACCAGGAGCTCCTAGCGTCCGCAGGCTGAAGACAGCGGCGGATAGCGTAGCATAACGAGGCGTTCGATTCTGATATCGACCGGCGCGGCGGCATCGAGAGATCGAGAGCGTAAGGCAGCAACGTAACACTGGGCAAAAATTTGGAAGCGCCGGAAGCCAGTCACTTTGTGATCGACCGTGAGCAAGTGAGTGTGCGAGCGAGCGACCTTCAGAGTATGATAGCGAAGTAGGAGTTGCAATCTTTCAAGGTGAGCCCAGTGAAATTACCTGCCTGCCTAAAAGTACCTGTAGGTCTCGGTGCCGGCCGTTTACGCTCCTGTAGAGACAGCCCTAGTGCGAGTGACCATCGGTCACTAGGCGGTTACTTCCTTGGCGCGACTCCTCAAGTCGCCGCAAAGTCCCCGGTTTCTGTCGAGCTATAGATTGTAAGGCGTACGAAAGCCAGGAGCGTCACGGCCGTCCACCCCGGACGGTAGTATTGGGGTATTCGACCGGTCTTTGGGGTTTTCGGCTCCGTGGCTATCCGTCCACGGGCACGTACCATCGAGGCGAGCAGCTCCGGTACAGAAACGACCTGTATTTGCGAAGTAGAACTGGCGTGTCCGAGCCTTACGACATAGCGAGCGCACGGCGAGCTCAACGAGGCCGGGTGAATTTTAAATTGTAAAGCGGCTACGGGAAAGCCGACGGTCCGAACGCCGACCGTTCGGACGCGAGCGCGAGGACAGTAGGGTTTCAGGCCGTCCCGGCCCAATAAACATCTTCGCCACCCATCCGCGTGGGTTTCTCTGCTTCTTTCTCCCCGACATCCAGACTCCGCCACTCTACCATCCACCCGAGCCAGCCAGGGAGACAGCAGCGAGTGCCGCCGAGCTCGAGAGGTCCACCAGGGGGACAACATCTGGACGAGGGAACTTATATTTTAGAAATTTGGCCCTATCGAGGGCCTGGCGCCCAACCGATTCCCTTCGCGCCTTTCAGGTGACCTCGGACGAGCCTCGGCGAAGTTGGAGCGCAGCCACCGGAGCCGGCGCGGAACGCAGCCCGGAGAATTACGCTTACATTCCATAGTTCACTTCTTTTGTATCCTGCTCTTCACGGGCGCTGAGTACCGCCCGTGGGCGAAGCCCGTTTTACCGCCCATTTGCCATTAGTTAATCATCTGTCTGTGAGCAATAAATCTCGTGCAAAGAACTCAGTCTGTCTTGGTTGTGTCTTCTGCCGAATTCACGGCCCTTCCTACCATCCTCAACGGAGCTGCCGTGTGAGGAAACTCGATTGCGGTTCCGCGGAAAACTTGCGTCCGGCTTTCGCCCGTTTGTTGGTCTCAGAGTGGTACCTCGGGGTACCTGGCGCCCTGGTCTCTTCCGCTTCCCGGAGCCGAATCGACGGTCAGGGAAAAGTCATCGTGTTCCCGAAAATCCGCACTTCGGGCCAGAAAATTTTAAGAATAAACATATTTTCCTGGGCAACCAGCTGCGGGTAGCTCTATTCCCGAGTGGCCCCAGGAAAATCCTTGATAAATTGGCGCCCAACGTTCAAGGTTTAGCCAGAACGAACCAAGACAGATTTGAAATTACCGTCTTTTAAGAAAATAAGTAGGACTAGGAGAAGTAGCATTCCGTTAATGTTGTCTTTGGCGTGGTAATATATGTGAATTTATGTGGGATTGGTGACTAATAACGTATTTAGGAATTGTATTGTATTGTATAGAGAACTAATTAAGTGTTACACCAATCTACCGTAATTATTGCGTAGGCAATAGATAGAGGTAGAGGTGGAGTGAAAGATACTGCAATATTCTGGCGTGCAAGGCCGGAAGTTAAAAGACAATTAAGTAGAGTCGCGAGTTTAACGTTACCGAATACAGAACACCAATTACCGTTTTCAAAGTGCATTGGGTGTTCTGAGTACCAGAAACGAGAGTTTGTCTAGACAGGGATTAACTCGGGGTGCAGTTGGGTTTTTACTGTGCTGCGGCTGATAATCCGATTATCGCGAATATTTCGTGGGTAAAAGAAATAAGGAAGACGCTTGTTTGAAGGCGTTAATCCGCAGGGCAACAACCGAGAGTTCGCAACGAAGAGTTGGCTAGTAGAAAAACTGGGTCGGTTGGTCGGACGACAACAAGGCACGCGACTACCGCACGGGAAACATAGAAAAAAAAAACAATACCAAACAAGGGCAATTACCGTTCGACATAAACGGTAGGCTATTTCGGGACACAAGCAATAACAATAATACGAAACAATGGCAGAAGGACAGATTGGACGGATAAAAGATTTTACCGTAGAGGAATTATTAACCGAATTACGTAGGCGTGAATTATCGGAACATGAAGGTACTCCGACTCTCAGGGACAGATTGGCACGTCAAGTCAGTTATGAAGCAGGTCAAGCTTTGTCTCCCGGTACTCCCGCGACTCGTATACCGGCGTCAAAGAAACTCACGTTGCTACCGCGCGAAACGGATTATTTATTACCGACAATAGAGACCGCGAACGGAGCTTCGGACTCCGCGGAAACACAACAGCAGTTTCTAAGCGCGGAAGAACCGATGTCCCCGGATTCACCGAGCCCCAACTTTATCGAATCCCTATACGTACCCCTAATGCAACCAAGGGAGTCGTTACCGGAAGAAACTGGGAATGGGGGCCCGGAAGTAAACCCACAAACGATTTCGCAACCAACTTCGTCCCCGGCACCGCGGCCGCTACTACCGTATCTACCGAGGGCTCAACCACCAGCCCTGAAAGCCCATAATAATAACGTCAACAACCCACAGCACGTTTTTGACGTGTTACGCCGGCTAGGAATAAAATACGGTGGCAAACCGGAGGAGGATGCAGAGGAATTCCTACTCCGGATAGCGGAATGTCGGGAATCATACTATCTACCGGACAACCACGTGTTGTTGAATCTACCGTGTTTTCTAGAGGGACTAGCTCTTCAGTGGTATCGCGCAAATAGGCCACTTTGGCGTACCTATGACGAGGTCACGTTAGCGTTGCGCGACCAGTTCGTAGATCCGAACGTACAGCAGGAGCTTCGACGGACAGCTCACTACCGGTTTCAAGGGGAAGACGAAGGGGTCAGGAGTTATATCATTTGTATGCAGGCATTATTTAGCCGTTTACGTCCCGTGTGGACTACCGAAGTGCAGTTGGAACATACGTATTATAATATGTTACCGAAAATCCGAGTAGGCGTAAATCTCCGGAACATACGCTCCATGCAACAACTATTGCTGGAGGTGGTATGGGCCGAAAAGAACGCGGATACCGCAAACGTAGTCCCCGCGAGTTACCGGCCAAAACTGGCACCGTACTTGACGGCATACGGCACCCCGGCACCGAAATCCAAGGCACGTAAGGCGGACACCTTATGTGCAGTCGTGGTGCCCAGCACAAGCGTTACCGACCAGCCAGCGACAGCAAACAACGTGCCGCTTGTGAAGTGCTGGAACTGTGATAAATCCGGTCACAGGGCTAGAGATTGCCGCGCGCCTAAGAGGATTTATTGTTTTAAATGTGGGCATCCCGGTGCCACAGCTAAAACGTGCCCACGTTGCAATAAAGCCTCGGGAAACGGCGCGAAGAGCTGAAGGTTCGGACCCCGTCAGCTCCCGAAGAAATTTTACCGGTCCGCACCCTGACCCCGACGTGCGAGGTAATAGCAGTAATGAACTCTACCGAGACCGCGCTATTGAAAATCCCGGTGAAGGTAGGACAATGCCAATCTGTCGCCCTGATCGATACCGGCGCATCACGCAGCTTTATTAGCCGATCCGTCATAAAGCAAGACGGTAGTGACGTTAAAGTAAAACCTCTAACCGTACCAACTATCCTAATTACCGCGTGTAAAAAAGTGCATTACGCAACCGACATAGCGGAGTTCCGATTAACCATAGAGAATATGACAAGTTCCGTACAGGCGCGAGTGTTAGACGAATTAGCCGCACCATTATTGTTAGGAGTAGATATAATAGCGCAATTCAGAATCCTGCCGGATTACAGTGATCTGAATTGGCATTTTAAAGACGACCCAACCCGTGTTTACCGCTTTGACTTGTCGCCGACGCTAGAGGAATATAGCACGCTACACAGCGTGCAAATTCTGACGGAGGGGGAGGCGTCTCGTCTGGATGCATTCCTAAATATTATCATGCCGGAATTAGCTCGAACCAAAGGAGTAACGAGTATAACCGAACACCGGATCGATGTAGGAGACCATCCACCTATTCAACAACGATACTATTCGGTCTCGCCACCTGTCCAAGAAGCGATCTACCAAGAAGTAGATCGCCTCCTGGCCGAGGATATCATAGAACCCTCCGCCAGCGAGTGGTCGAGGCCCATAGTAATGGTCAAGAAGTCGAACGGGAAATATCGGTTTTGCCTCGACTTCCGGAAGGTCAATAGCGTTTCGAAGCGTGACGCGTATCCTTTACCGCATATGTCCAGTATTCTCGACAAATTACGCGCCGCCCGGTACATTACGACAATAGATTTGAGTCAGGCTTATTTCCAAATACCGATGGAAGTAAATAGTAATGAGATTACCGCATTTACCGTTTCGGGCAAAGGGCTGTTCCATTTTAAGAGGATGCCGTACGGGCTTACAGGAGCGCCGGCTACGTTCCAGCGTCTCCTGGACCGCCTCATCGGTCCTTAGATGTAACCACACGCCTTTGCTTACCTCGATGACATTATCATTATTAACACCAGTTTCGAGGACCACCTTCGGTGGGTCGAGAGGATCTTTCGGAAAATTTTGGAAGCTGGATTAGCGATTAATCCCGAGAAATGTGAGTTCTGCCGGACCGAAGTTCGTTATCTAGGATTCGTAGTGTCTCGAAACGGGTTACAGGTCGACCCGGAAAAGTCGGCACCGCTGATCACATACCCCACACCGACCAATCTGAAGCAACTGCGACGATTCTTAGGCATGTCCTCGTGGTACCGCCGTTTTATACCGCGATATTCCGACGTGGCCGAGCCTCTTGACCATCTACTTAAGAAGAACGAGCCGTGGACGTGGGAAACAAAACAACAAACTGCCTTTCAGACCTTACGTACCGCCGTCGCAGAAGCGCCGATCCTAGCATGCCCTGACTTTTCCGTACCGTTCGTCTTGCAGACTGATGCAAGCGGCGTCGGTCTAGGCGCCGTGTTGACACAAACACAGGACGGGGAGGAGCGGGTAATCGCGTTCGCGAATCACTCTCTCATACCCGCGGAGAAGAATTATACTACTACCGAACAAGAGTGCCTTGCTATCCTCTGGTCGGTCCGTAAATTCCGCCCTATCTCGAGGGTTTTAAGTTCACCGTAATTACCGATCACCACAGCCTTCGCTGGCTACGGGAATTGAAGAATCCGACCGGTCGCTTAGCTCGATGGGCTCTTGAATTATTAGAATACGACTTCGATATCGTGCATCGGAAAGGCAGCTTGCATTGTGTACCTGTCGCGCTCTCCCGTATTTACGAAGTCGAGACAGTAGCGGGAGCATTGACCCCGCCAGACAGCTGGTATACCGAAACATATGAGAAAGTAAACACCGCACCGAAGGATCATCCCGACTGGAAAATAGAAGACTCTCGTCTTTTCTACCGTCGTACTGATGCGCTCATTAACGATTTATTAGGAGCCGATGTTTCCGAATGGAAATTGGTGCTACCGCTACCGGAGCGAGAAGAGGCGCTAAGAGAAACACACGATGATGTGCAATCCGGCCATCTCGGCATTCAGAAAACGTATCACCGGCTGTGTTTACGGTATTATTGGCCCGGTATGTTTAACTCCGCGGCCGATTTCGTCAAGCAATGCCGTGTCTGCCAACTCACGAAGGTCCAGCAGTCCGCACCGGCGGGTTTGATGGGCCATAGGCAGATCGACCAGCCGTGGGTCGTCGTGGCGGCCGATATGATGGGCCCGTTTCCGCCCAGTCGCTCCGGATACAAATATCTTATCGTCATACAAGACTTATTTAGCAAATGGGTGGAGTGTCGCCCCCTTAGAAGAGCCACGGGCCAACTAGTGGCCGAGTCTTTAGAGGAGCTGGTGCTATCCCGATGGGGTGCACCTAAGACCTTACTTACCGATAACGGAACGGAATTCGTTAATCGAACCCTATCGGCGCTCACTAAAGCATACAGGATTAACCACGCGACTACCCAGCCTTATCATCCGCAAGCCAACCCAGTCGAGCGCGTCAACTGTGTACTGAAGACTATGATTGTCTCGTACATCGAAACCGATCATCGTGATTGGGACTTAAATGTATCTCGACTCCGATTTGCATATAATACCGCCTTTCATACTACGCTACGAACTTCTCCCGCCTTTCTGAATTTCGGGAGGGATCCCATTCCGACTCGTTGTAAACGGGAAGAGTCCGTTACCGTTGCCGAGACCAGCCCAGCCTCTCCTACCGCCTGGAGAGAGCGGATGGCAAACCTGGATCATTTACGGGAATGGGTAGTTGAGAATTTGAACTCTGCTCACCAGCAGGAAGCAGCGCAGTACAATAAGCACCGCCGAAACGTAGCCTTTACGGTAGGAGATCCGGTTCTCCTTAGGCAACATGTCTTGTCCAACGCCGCCCAGAATATTGCAGCGAAGTTAGCTCCTAAGTTCTCTGGACCTTGTGACGGGGCAGCCGCGCCCGTCGCAAGACTCCTGCCCCGCAGCCGCTCTCGCCGCGCACTCGCCACTAATTTAAATACCGTAGCTCCAGGGGGTACCGCCAGTAGCCACTGAATTATTACTAACGCGCTGTCTCTACTTGCGAGCTTCATCTAGCGACGAGGACAACCAGTCGGTCGAGGAGCAGGAGATAAGCTCGAGGAAGAGGGGCCCGGATGTCCCCAACTGCGAGCCATAGTGAGTGTTCAGGCTAGTGAACTTCGGATCAGGGATAGGGAACATAAATAAGAAATTAGGACACAGGTTTAATTTTAAAGGACATGTATATTTTGTGGGTTGTTCTGTGAATTTTGAATTTATTTAATTATTAATGATTATCTTTCATGGGCATCTGCCATCTTGTCTTTCTGGGTAACACAACGATATTCTATAGTTTGTGGGCATTCGCCATCCTTTGAGACTCCTGACGGCTGTATTATAATTTCTCAGTCAATTCGGTACTCGCGCTCACACTACCTTCTGACCGCTTCTCATGAAGTCTTACGTCGAGATTGGGCATAAGCCATCTTTTCCTTCTGCGATCGGTTGCAAATCGATCGCCTCTGAATTACTAACTCAAGTAGTACTTACTTCGATTTCAGAGTCGTATCACAGCCTTCCTGGTTATTATTAGTTCCTGGCTTGGCGTATCTAATCGTCAGGAGTGTCACCCTTGTTCTGTCTCCAATTCTGATACAGGTTGCACCTCGTGCCTAATGGACGTCTTTTAAGCGAATGAGCATCGTCCTTCATCAATCAGTCGTATTTATTCCTCGGATAATTCCGACTATTTCCGAGAAACAAAAGAATTGTTTCTCGCTTGCCGCTGGGCTCGTCTCTAACGCCCACGACCGGGTGACTCGTAATTACGCATGGGTGATCACAGTCTCGGTGGCTATTATATTTTCAATTCTTAACTTGCCCTTTAAGGGATCTTTTCATTTTGATAGTTGTAGCCCACAGGCGCCGAAATCTCATAGCGCATCATGTCTTTCGCTTACTTATATGTTCCAACATTCCGCCCGCCTTGAACACTCGTGTTCAATACATGACCAACGAGCAGATGAAATTGTACACAATTGAATCACTACTATAAGGAATATATTATAAAATTTGACTGTTAATCATGACTCTTAATATAACATGGATATCATTTAGAGTGCTCATTAGATCCTTACTCTTAACCTTAACTCTCTATCGGTAACGGACACAATCTCCGTGCATTTCTTTTATACGTACCGTTGAACGTTTTAATATCTACCACTCTGGGTATGCCGTCCGAGCCAGGATATAGCTTAATAATACGGCCTAGCGGCCATCGCATTGGCGGTACGTTATCCTCCTTCATCAGCACTAACATGCCTTCGCTTGCAATAGGCCCATTTGCCTTCGTCCATTTGGTACGAATATTCAGTTGGTTTAGGTATTCCTTATGCCAACGGGACCAGAAATGTTGCTTTAATTTCTGAATATGTTGCCATATAGACAATCGGTTCGAAGGTGTTGCGCTTAAATCTATCGCAGGTAACTCAGTCATCGAGGTGCCAATTAGAAAATGCGCAGGTGTCAATGGTTGGAGATCGTTTGGGTCTGATGATAACGGGGTTAATGGTCTCGAGTTTAATATAGCTTCAATCTCTATAATATAGGTGTTAGTTTGTTCAAATGTGAACACTGTATCACCGATGACGCGTGTCAAGTGATGCTTGAATGATTTTACCGCCGCTTCCCATAAGCCACCAAAGTGTGGGGATCTGGGTGGTGAAAAATGCCAAACTATATTTCTTGTATTTAACTCGGATTGAATTTTCTGTTTTTTATCTTGTGATATTAAGAATTCCTGAAGTTCTCTCTGCGCTCCGACAAAATTTGTGCCATTATCCGAATAAATATTTCTGGCATAGCCACGACGGGCAAAGAACCGCCGCAAACTTGCTAAAGACGCTTCTGTAGTAAGATCGCTTACTAGCTCTAAATGCACCGCCTTGGTCACAAAGCATATAAATACTGCTACATATACTTTAAGCTTCTTTACATTTCGATGTCTCCTTTCCTTTATAAATAAAGATCCGCAGAAATCTATTCCGACATTTTCGAATGGCCTCGCCGCCGTTAATCTTTCCTTAGGCAGATCGCCCATGATATAATTTAGTTCAACCTGTGGTTTGACCTTAAAACAGCGTATACAATTTCGTACTGTCGCGCGAACTAGATTTTTTCCATTAATCGGCCAGTAGGTTTGTCTGACGGCGTTAAGGGTTTGTTGAGGGCCTGGATAAAAGTTGATTTTGTGGTAATGTTCTATAATTAGTTTCGTGATATGGTGTGATTTCGGTAACAGTATAGGATGCCTTTGGCCGAATGGTATTTGCGCGTTTTTTAGGCGACCTCCTACCCTTAATATGCCCTTCTCATCTAAGAATGGCGATAGAGCTATTATTTTACTCTTATTGTGCAGTTGTCCCTTTCGCAAATTGTCTAGATCGTTCGCGAATGCGCTCGCTTGTGTAGCCTTAAAAATGATATCATGAGC
This sequence comes from Ectemnius lituratus, assembly GCA_910593735.2. Lineage (NCBI taxonomy): Eukaryota > Metazoa > Arthropoda > Insecta > Hymenoptera > Crabronidae > Ectemnius > Ectemnius lituratus. The sequence goes on from OU343037.1 coordinate 2,784,605, forward strand.
GTATCGTAATTCACTTATAGATATACAGGCTGATGAATTCGCGGACTTTCTCCATTTACCATTTAACCGCAAACAATAAACAACAATCCGTTGCAACTTATTAAACGAAGAATATCCTTCTAACCAATCTGTGTTTACGCTTACTGCTAAACATTGAACCGTAGCTCGCATTTCTGGAACTTCCTTTACAATTATCTTATGTACCGGCCATTGTGCTTCTGGACAACTTAGCCAGTCAGGACCATTGCACCAGATAGTGTTGGTAATAAATTCAGATGGTAATTGTCCACGAGATATACAGTCAGCTGGATTGTCCAGAGTGGGCACATGTTTCCAGCATTCTTGATCTGTCATATCTTGAATTTCGGATACTCGGTTTGCGATAAACGTTTTCAACAGATGAGGTGAGGTGTGTATCCATTGTAAAGCAACCATTGAGTCTGACCATAGCACGAATTTGTTAATTTTTAATCGCAATGCCTTCTTAGTTGTGTTTAATAGTCTAGCCAACAAGAGCGCACTGCACAGCTCTAATCGCGGTATTGACTGTGATTTCAACGGTGCTACTCTCGATTTGGCGCACAGCAATTTCACTGATGTGTGATTCTTACTATCTGTAGAACGTATATATAGACAAGCCCCATACGCCATTTCACTTGCGTCGCAGAACCCATGAATTTGAATGTTTATTGAATCTTCCAATACGGTTCCCCTTGGGAATGAAATCTCATTAATCAGAAGTAATTGATCTCTATATTTGAGCCATGAGTGTTGTAACTGCTCAGGCAGCAATTCGTCTCAACCAATATGCAACTTCCACAATTCTTGCATAAGTAGTTTCGCCTTCACTATGACGGGACCTAATAAACCTAGCGGATCGAAAAGTTTGGCTATATAGGACAATAATGCACGCTTGGTTGGAGTACTGGTTTTCATAAACTCCTCTAAATTAATTCTATATGTAAAGGTATCCTCACTAGAGATCCAACATATTCCCAATGTTTTCTTAATCTCCGAATCATCTGTTAATAGATGTTCAACTACAGATCGCGCTTCTAAATCGGTTATTAATTCTAGACAGTTGGATGCCCATTATCTGACATTTAGGCCTCCCTTTCTGGTTAATGTTAGCAACTGATCGCGTAATTGTCTGGCTTCTTCTAAGGTATGCGCTCCGGTTAGAAGATCGTCCATATAAAAATCTTGTTTTACGACCTGTGCCGCTTGCGGAAACTTATCTACTTCGTCCGATGCTAACTGATGAAGCGTTCGAACACCTAGGAATGGTGCGCAGGCCGTCCCGTATGTCAGTGTATTGAGTTGGTATATTTTATAATCACTATCGGGATCTAATCTCCATAATATTTGTTGGTAGTTTCGGTCGTCCTGATGAACTAATACTTGACGATACATCTTTTCTATATCGGCTGTTAGTACGATTCTATGGGATCTGAATCGAAGTAAAAGTGTAAATATGTCCTCTTGTAATGTTGGACCAGTTAACAAAATATCATTAAGCGATAAACCACTGGATGTTTTCGCCGAGGCATCAAATACTACCCGTAACTTTATCGTCAAACTCGAATGCTTTACAACGGCGTGATGTGGGAGAAAATAACCTGTTCGGTGTTCCCAGATATTTTTAGGAACTTCTGTCATGTGCCCTAACGATTCATATTCTTCCATGAATTTAACATATTGCGTTTTTAAATTGGTGTCCCTTACCAAGCGTCGCTCTAATCCTTCTAATCTCCTTAAGGCTAAGTTTAGCGAGTCTCCCAGCTGTCCCCTTTTCTCGTTAAATGGTAGTCTTACGATATATCTACCCCTTGTATCTCTAGTAGTTGTGTTCGCGTAAACTGTCTCACATTGTTTGTCATTAGTCGATAGATGTCTGATGGGTCCGTATTCCTCCAATTTCCAGAATCTTTCTAGATCATTCTCTAGTGAGTGCATTACTTGAGTGTCGCCCTTAAGTTGTTTTCGATCAGCTATATTGACTGCTCCCGATACAATCCATCAGAATAGTGTTTTTTGTATTACTGTGGTACTACTGATTCTTAATTGGTCTGGCAGTAATACTCTGTAAAAGAAATATTCTCCCAGAATCATATCAATCCTTGCCGGTATATTGAATTCGGGGTCTGCTAGCTCCACGTTTGGTGGTATATCTAATTCATCCTTATTGATGACTGTTGACGGCAAGATGTCAGTAATTTTTGGCAGAACTAGAAATGAACACTTGGCGGAAAATGAAGTTATTTTGGAACTTATCTCAGTAGTTACCTGTCCCTTTATTGTTGATACCTTACCTCCTAATCCTAATGCAGTTTTATGTAACCTTGTCTGAATTAAAGCTAATTTTTTCGCTAACTGTTCAGATATGAAATTCGATTGCGATCCGCTATCTAATAACGCTCGGGCTATTATTTTCTTATTAAAAGTGTCTGTAATCAATATTTGAGCAGATGATAATAAGACCTCGCTTGATATTCTAGAACAGAGCGATACTGCTAGTCATGTCGTATTCTTTGATTGCTGACTTGTGACGCTTGAGTCGGGCTTAACAGTTTTAGCTACTTGATTATCAATATAGCGGTGCAGAAGCTCATGGTGTTTTGCCTTGCATTTAGCGCAGCCTGGTGCGTAACAACTAGTAGTCGTATGCCTGCCCTTCAGACAGTTGTAACACAACTTAGACGCTCGTACTACGGTCATTCTCTCAGGCACTGATAGTTTAGCAAATTGAGGACAATATCTCAACTGATACGATTGTTTACATAGAGTACATTGCATTCTTGGTTGGTTACTAACAAAGGCATGAACATTTCCTCGATGTGAGTTAGGAAGAGATCTATACCTGTGTATTGTATTTTGTTTCCTGGTTTGAATTCCGTTACCTGACGACTGGTTGTTCAGTCACACTACTGGCTGTGCATCTTGTGACTGTCGGTACAGGAATTCTAATAATTGGTTAATCGTAGGAGCTTCATTTTCGCCTAATGAACGCTCCCAGCTGTTTCTAGTTCGAATGTCAAGTTTTGCGGATACAATATATATCAGTATTTCGTGCCATTCAACTGGCTGATTCAACGCTCTCAACGCATTTATGTGCATTTCAGCCCTTTCTGCGAGGATCCTCAGAGCTGTTGGAGATTCTCTTGATACAGCGTTTAATTCAAATATTTCCTTTAAATGACTCTGAATTATCTTTCTAGGTTTGTTGTATCTCTTTTTCAGTAACTCCCATGCAACCTTATAATTCTCCTCAGATGCATGTAGAGCATTAATTACAGTAGCATCTCCAGTTAAATACGACTTCAGGAGATGAAATTTATGAGTGACCGGAATGGCGTTGTTTTCATGAACAAGACTCGAAAACGTGTCGCAAAAGGAACTCCAATTCCCGTAGTTACCGTCAAAAGGCGTTACATTAATTTTCGGCAATAGCGATTGCGAAGTGGCTGTATTTTGAGTTATTTCAGAAGTAACTATCGGCTGAGTGACGGACGTGGACTGAGTTTCAATTGCATTGTTACGCAGCCCCTTCGCTATGATTGCATGTGATTTGAAATAAACATCCTCTATCTCGTCTCTTAAATTCTCATTCTCAGGATTGTCTTCCTTCTCCTCTATTTGTAACTGTACAGTGGAAAAGGCTGAATATGCTTCTTCTAATTTCTGTTTTTTCAATAAGAGAGCGTCGTAATCTGATTCTGTATCCTCCGTTAATATATTGTATAACCGTGTCAATTGACGCTTGTGCGAAGCCCTACGTCTGTGTAATGTTTTCATTTCGTTAACCATGGTCGGTTTTATCAATTGACTGAGCACGAAATGAAATGACACCTCGGACTGATCTCACCTTATAATTGAATCGGATTTCTAAATCTATCTGTAGATCACAGCTGAGTGTACGGTGACTGCCTTGAGCTTGCCCAATGACGTCAATGTCCTTCCAATTCTGTGGTCGTATAGTGTCCTCTCGAAGAACTTCCGTTTTAATAGTTTCCGTCCCTCTGCTTATATTTCCATCCGCCACTGATCCGGCTCGAAGGACCAAAATGTTCAGGCTAGTGAACTTCGGATCAGGGATAGGGAACATAAATAAGAAATTAGGACACAGGTTTAATTTTAAAGGACATGTATATTTTGTGGGTTGTTCTGTGAATTTTGAATTTATTTAATTATTAATGATTATCTTTCATGGGCATCTGCCATCTTGTCTTTCTGGGTAACACAACGATATTCTATAGTTTGTGGGCATTCGCCATCCTTTGAGACTCCTGACGGCTGTATTATAATTTCTCAGTCAATTCGGTACTCGCGCTCACACTACCTTCTGACCGCTTCTCATGAAGTCTTACGTCGAGATTGGGCATAAGCCATCTTTTCCTTCTGCGATCGGTTGTAAATCGATCGCCTCTGAATTACTAACTCAAGTAGTACTTACTTCGATTTCAGAGTCGTATCACAGCCTTCCTGGTTATTATTAGTTCCTGGCTTGGCGTATCTAATCGTCAGGAGTGTCACCCTTGTTCTGTCTCCAATTCTGATACAGGTTGCACCTCGTGCCTAATGGACGTCTTTTAAGCGAATGAGCATCGTCCTTCATCAATCAGTCGTATTTATTCCTCGGATAATTCCGACTATTTCCGAGAAACAAAAGAATTGTTTCTCGCTTGCCGCTGGGCTCGTCTCTAACGCCCACGACCGGGTGACTCGTAATTACGCATGGGTGATCACAGTCTCGGTGGCTATTATATTTTCAATTCTTAACTTGCCCTTTAAGGGATCTTTTCATTTTGATAGTTGTAGCTCACAGGCGCCGAAATCTCATAGCGCATCATTTCTTTCGCTTACTTATATGTTCCAACAGTGAGGGTGCCGATCCGCCGAAACGACGAGCCGATCGGGCCGCTCTGAGCCTGGGAGCACGACGCAGGACAGGACGAACACGAACAAACCAGCGTGCACCAGGAGCTCCTAGCGTCCGCAGGCTGAAGACAGCGGCGGATAGCGTAGCGTAGCGAGGCGTTTGATTCTGGCGCGCGGAATCGATACGCCCGCCCTCGGCATCGATCGATATCGATCGGCGCGGCGGCATCGAGAGATCGAGAGCGTAAGGCGGCAACGTAACACTGGGCAAAATTTTGGTAACGCCCGAAGCGAGTCACTTTGCGAGCGACCACCGTAGGGAGTGAGAGTGCGAGTGTGCGTGAGCAAGCGAACCGAGTGTAGCCAGAGAGTACGAGGAGTCATTTGCGATCTTTGAAGGTGAGCCCAGTGCAATTACCTGCCTGCCTAAACGTATCTGTAGGTCTCGGTGCCGGCCGTTTACGCTCCTGTAGAGGCAGTCCTAGTGCGAGTGACCATCGGTCACTAGGCGGTTACTTCCTTCGCGCGACTCATCAAGTCGCCGCAAAGTCCCCGGTTTCATTTCGAGCTATAGATTGTAAGGCGTACGAAAGCCAGGAGCGTCACGGCCGTCTACCCCGGATGGCAGTTTTTGGGAATTCGACCGGTCTTTGGGTTTTTCGGCTCCGTGGCTATCCGCCCACGAGCACGTATCATCGAGGCGAGCAGCTCTGCTGCAGAAACGTTTTGGATTCGCAATCTCGAACTGGCGTATCCGAGCCTTACGGCATAGCGAGCGCAACGAGGCCGGGTGAACGTTAAATTGTAAAGCGGTTACGGGAAAGCCGAGGGTCCGAACGCCGACCGTTCGGACGCGAGCGCGAGGACAGTAGGGTTTCTGGCCGTCCCGGCCCAATAAACATCTTCGCCACCCATCCGCGTGGGTTTCTCTGCTTCTTTCTCCCCGATATCCAGACTCCACCACTCTACCATCCACCCGAGCCAGCCAGGGAGACAGCAGCGAGTGCCGCCGAGCTCGAGAGGTCAACCAGGAGGACACCATCCGGGCGAGGGAACTTATACCATAGAAATTTGGCCCTATCCAGGGCCTGGCGCCCAACCGATTCCCTTCGCGCTTTTCAGGTGACCTCGGACGAGCCTAGGCGAAGTTGGAGCACAGCCACCGGAGCCGGCGCGGAACGCAGCCCGGGGAAAACGCTCACAGTGGGGAAACGTAAACAGAATCGAGAGCGCGCAATTCCTCGCCTAACGTCACCGCCCGATTCAAAAAGTTGAAGACGGCTCGCAAGAAATGCTCGTGCAAAGTGATATGCATTTGAAATCATTGGGCTGGAAAAATGTATGTATGGTAGACACTTGTATTATTCGGTCTATAAGTGTTAAAATTCCAGCACTTTTTGAGTGATTTTCTTAGAAAATCTGTTTCAAACACCTCGATGCAGTGAGATTGCATTGATGTATCGCGCGCTTAGCGCGCCGACTTCATGCACACCGACAAACCCTCGTGGTGCCTGTTGGGTCAACACGTGTCGCCAATTCCTAAAGTGAAGTTGGACGTAGACTAGTTTCTTTGTGTGAGTGGGCCAGAGCCTCAGAACAGTCCTGACTCTTGGAAGGAAAACATCGTAAGTACCCTTACACCCTTACCACTTCTTTACTTTTTCTGCCAAGGAAATTCTACTTTCAGTTATGATTCCCTGGCTGCATCTAAATAGTTTTCTAGTACGTCTTCACAGCTCCTTCGATCTCGGCTTTGCATTATTTCAACTATTTCTTTTGTACATACAACGCTTTGTCCCATTGTCTATCAACCAAAAACCTCTGTTCCTCGACGGGTATTTTCAGGACTATCCTTCCCAAATTTCTCGTTCTCGAACTTTTTTACTGGCTGGAATAATTCACGCACGTGGTAGCGCCTGCTCCCCGTTCACGTCTATTATCTCGAGAACGGGAAAATTTTTGAGAGATTTGCGAAGGAAAATCCGAAAAAATAACCGTCGAAGAACAGAGGTGTGGGTCTCTGTTATATGACTGTTAGTAGAATTACTTCGACAAGTGTGTAAGACTCTCTCCCGTATTACTGAGAGTCGCATGGTGCGAAATGATATTTCTCTCTATGCATTGATAGATAATTCAAGACAGCATCGTACAAATGCCGCAAAACCAAGATCTTACATTCATGAAGGATCTCTGAAGATTTACTAGAAATCTACTTCGATGCAGCGAGAGATTCGTAACAGAGAGTCAGAGCATCGTCGAAAAAATGTCTCATAATATAGTTCACAAAGGGAAACAATACTACGTGTACTTCTTTCTTTCATTGCAGATGGAACGTAGAGACAACATCGAAGTCGAGCGATCACGGGAGGCTGTAGCGGGTGGGAGGGGGCCACTCGGTGAGGAGTGGCCCGCGCTCGGCGAGAGCGGGATCGGCGCCGCAGGAGATCCAGAGAGCGGAGGGAGGTGTATGCCGCGAGGTGTATGACGGGCGCCGGCGATCACCGGCCGGCGATCGCCAGAGGGTGGATAGGCGCCTGCCCTCCCGACAGAGGCGCCCAGTCCGAGAGGGACAAATGGTGCCGTATACACGGCCGGCGCCACAACCGGCACCAGAAGTGCCGAGGGGCGCTTTTGTGTCAGAGGAGAGAGTACGTAGAAATTCCCATCAATATATCCTTTTGCATTCATTTCGAGTAACGAAATATATAATGTTGTTTTTCTTTTCATATTGCAGATGAGACGACTTGAACGTCGTTTAAGCTCGCTAAATCGACAAATCGACCGCTAGACGAGGAGGTGGAGGAAGAGGAAGAGGAAGAGGAAGAGGAGGTGGACGTGGAGGAGGAAGAGGAAAAGGAGGCGGACGTGGAGGATGGGGAAAAGGAAGAGGTGGATGGGGAGGAGGAAGAGGACAAAGGGGAGGGGGCGGCACGTCGTCCCTGGAGGCCATCCCCTACATGGAAGGGACGGTGGGGAATATTTATAATATTACTTATACCAAATAGTTTTATATAGTTTAAGTTTGTGTGGGTTGTATGTATATGTAAAACTAAAATAATTTTAAATAGAATTCAATATTAAACATATAAAGATGTTAAATTATTAACTCTCCCATTCCAAACTTTCAGGCATTATGGTAACAATATTTTGCACGCACTCCTACAAATTCTGTATTGGGTTAGTAGCTTTACAAAAAAAAGACAGTCTTTCAATTTCAGTGTTTCTCGCCAACATTGGGTAATCCTTATTGACCATTGATGTACAAAATGGATATAATATATAATGTCACAATAGTTTGCATGCACTGGACCTAGATTCCATGGAATCATAAAGGAGTTATAGATAAGACCATAGATACAAGTATGATACAGTAAAAGCATATCTCCATTCGACTAGCCACTGCAGTCACTAATACCAAAAGAATATCTTGATTCCTGCAACGCTCTTTTAATTTCATTGAATCTAAATTTGTAAAATCCCAATTATAGAGTACCTGTGTACCAATTACAGTAAAACTAGGTAGATGCGGAGAAAGGGTATACCTAAGTTCCTCAGACTTTATGAATCTAAGTACACCAAAATTATAAAATGAGCTATCAGTCGTCCCCTTATACGGCCAATGAAAAGTATAACTGTGGAGGGTCTGTAGCATAATTGAATTGTTGATGTCCTTTTATTAAGAAAATGATCAAACTCTACATTAAAACATTAATATTATGGAAAAATAACACAATTTCATAACATTGTGATAACGATCACTATCACGATCATAGTACAATTTATTATATATTAGAAAAAATAAAAGTCATTCTAAAAGCATATTTCGAAAAAGCATCCGTGCTGGATCGCGTATATGCGTAACCCCACAACTTGCTGTCAAACAGCGTGCGACTCGTAGCGTTCGAGGTAAATAGCCCTCTCAATGAGGCGCCACCTCGTTGACGGTGGCCGACCTAAAGTACTCAACTATACCGCTCTGCATATCAACAACATGGCTACAATGCGGCGAAAATCATGCTTCCGCATTCCCGTTCCTGTGGGCTTATATGAAATGATTTTGGGTTGGGAAAGGTCCCAATCGAAAGATGAAGGATTAGTACAGACCGGATGATACCTGATTTTGCACGATTTCGATGCTTTTATAATGATATTGATGGACAAAAAGTTGTCAAAACTACGCCGAGTTTACAACTTTTAGCATATTAATATGACTAAAAACCATCGAAATCATGCAAAATCAGGTATCACCCGGTCTGTATTCATCCTTCATCTTTTGATTGGGACCTTTCCCAACCCAAAATCATTTCATATAAGCCCACAGGAACGGGAATGCGGAAGCATGATTTGGGCCATTTGTGCCGATAAAACAGCGCCTCTACCATACCGCGAATGACCGGAGTCTAGCCCCTTAAACACGAAATTGGGCGCGAGGCATCAAAAAAGGAACGGCCGTATGGAATTTCTCGAGACGGCGTAACGTGTGCCTCGGCTAGACAATGACAAATAAAAGAGAGCACGCGTGTTCGACACGAGTGAATAAGCCAGGATTACCGTTAGAAAAATTATTTATTGCAATAGAGTAGTGGAGAGGCTACTTTACTCGGGGTATTCTTAAACAACCCCGGGTGAAGCACGTGGCTTCAGATAAACACAAGATGCAATACATTTGAGATCGAACGCTAACGTCTCATGCAGTTGACCAGCTAGTATTCCCTTAAACCCTACTTAATCGAACTAGAACACTAGCGAAATTTGGAGGTCTCAGTCTCAGAATTTCGCAAGAGGAAAGAATCGACATACAAGAATGAAATGTCAATAGGAAGAAGAGCAGAAGCTTGCAGTCGAAACCCCACAGGAAAGTCGGTTCTTTACAAAAACTAGAGGTAGGAGTTTGGCTTACCGAGAATCGCTAGTCGAAGATTGTGTTACACAACGTTGAAGAATCAATAATATGGATCGGTGGCTTCCTTCCTTCTTTCTTTCTTTCTTAAGATTAGATTCGTATCAGGATTGTTAATCGCTCGTTAGTATAGTCGCCAATCGGTCATGCTTGCTCGCTCCCCAGTATAAGAGTGCCGAAATTGCCACGCGGGCCTTAACGTTCGCCTAGCCGGCTTTGTTCCCGAAAATCGATCGCTATTGGTCGCCGGGTTCTACGTCGCGCGCAGGGCTCGCAGTGTCCTCGGACGAACGACGCCAGGGCCGTACGTGCGTCAACTTCGCTCCGTCGAGTGTATCATTTGTTGACTCCCGCGTTGCTGGGTGCCTCGGGATTGCCTGCCTCACCACCCAGTTTCCTTCCCCGATGACCAGTCGTTGGCGGCAACTTTTAGAAGCTGCTGATCCCTTAAGTTCGTCCAAGTTGAGCCGAGTTCTAGGGACTGGCAAATTTGGAGTCTTCGGTTGTCGATAGTAGGTGCTCGCTCCTGGGTATGCTGGTCGTTAATTGGCTCGCACGAAAGTTACAGGTGTTAGTATTATTGATCCTTGATCTTTCCGGAACTCTACTGGAGACGCTGATTTCCGATATTGGTGCGGCACTAGATTTAACTGAGGAAAGGACTTGGTTTTGTGGTTAACGCCACGCGTAACCTCGCAACTCCCCCCACATACGAAAAAAGACCAAAAGTCCACCCGCAAAATTATTTTCGGTACAAGTTGGCGCGTGGCTTGCGCCTAGTGTATATCGTATTTTACACAACTTACCGATCTTTGTTATGCTCTCCTCGCTTCAATATTCCGCAATCTTTGAGTACACGTATACTTGTATTCTTAATTTTTACGCACATATACTTACAATAATTCAACTTCTCTTAAACAAAACAACCAAGACAGTTGCTTTATAAGTTTCTTTATTTTCAGTTGTAAGAAGCAAATCAATTTCAATACAAATTATGCCGTATCTTTCAAATTAGCAATGGGTGAATTTGAATACAATTGACATGAATGAATTCATGAAAGGCCTTCCTACTTGATATTTAATTGCACATTACAAAGTATCAATATATGTAGAAGCAGGATTGAGCAAATCCTAAAGTATCCTTTATTTATAATGGTATATTCTAATACGCGGATGATAATAAAATGTGCAATAAGTACGTATTGCTTCAAAGTCGCAAGATAGTGAAAAGCATATGTTTTGTGCATCAATTATGATTTTTTCTACTAACTTCTCTACTTGGTTTTACCCATGTAGAATTCCTTGTTTATATTAGAGGTAAAAAATTAATTTCGACTGAGGCATTCACTCAGCTGTTAAGGCCAAAAACAAGTGGGGTATTTTGCAATAATAATAGGTTACGGTAAACAGGTTCCGAACATTTTCTAACGGATTTCTTGCGGGAACTTCAACAACAAATTCATGAATAAATCTGATCGAACGTATATTTATTAAATGATTCATTGAATTCAGAAATATTAAAACTTAAGTTAAAGCAAAACCAAAACTTGAGGACTGACACCAAGGGTAAGAAAAACTAAACATTGTATTGGGACATAAACGGTTGCTAAACAAACAAAATTTGCCTAACTAACTTTTTGTTTTGATGTAAAAAAACTAATATGTTTACATTCCCGGGCAACAGGCGACTTCGTTTCGGTATCACAATGTTTCCGGCACTTAAGAAGCATCGCTCTGAATTGACGGACGTTGCAGGTATTAATAAATATTTGGTGGCAAGCTCCGCAATTACCAGATATTTGGTAGCCTGGGTCCTCCACCATTCGAACGGATCGAGATCAAACGTCAGTTGGGGCTCGGCGTTGTACGAGTCCAACTCGACGCCTGCATCCGCCTGCTTATTCATTTCGTCATCGTAAAGAAATGCTAATGCACTTTTACGCGCTGAGTGGTCCTGATTTGACCTCTCTGGATCGCGAGGGATGGCTTCCAGCAACCGTTTCGCTCTGTCGAATAATGGATGAGCAAGGTGGAATTGGCCAAGAAATAATAGTCGACAGTATTTGAAAAACAAATAGATGTTCTGGTTTATTAATGTGGGGATGTACGGTGACATCCGTGTTGCCGTGTGCCCTTTACAGATATTTACATGAGTATTTACATTCGCCTATCGATTGATGATCGTACAAAAATACGATATATGCCGTAAAGACACAATAGTGCATTCAGATTCAAGTTCAAATTGTTGTTTTAATTGGGCAGTTATCGTGTCTTTTACACTGTGTAAAATATCGATGTGGATATTTTGTTGAATGAAATAATTAATTTTTTTTAACGGAAATGCATTTCTTACCGTCATAAAGATGTATTTACAGTGGAAGAACATTATTGAGACACCATAACAACCCCGTAAAAACACCATAAAATCAACGATTTTCCTTCCTTCCGGTAGAGTTTACGGAATACATCTGTATTTCAGACCTAACCAATCAAGAGTTGCGGTGGGCTGTGTCAGGGATTTTCCTGGGGCTGCTCGGGAATAGAGGTACCCGCAGCCAGTTGCCCAGGAAGATTCGTTAGTATTAAAATAGATGGGTAGGTACGAGACGACCCACCACCTCAATACAAATTCGGAACGCGAGACTAAGTCCTGACCCTCGACGAAGATTCGAAGATTCGCAGTCGGATTATCTAGCTCGGTAGCTCAGAGGTCGATGGAATAGAAGAGCAGTGGAGCTGGCAGGAGACACAACCAAGAAATTGTGATTTAACTCGAGGTTTATTAGCTCAACAGACGATGTTAATTCTGATACAAATAAGTGAGATGTAGACGGGCTTCGCTCACGAGCGGTACAAGATGCCCGTGAGGAGCTGGCTAATCGGAACTAACTATTGCACAAGATGGCTAAAAATCGGAGACGAAGCCTCGAGACATTGAGACTAACGGAAACGGATACGAGCTAAGTTCCAGAGGGTAACCTCGAGACGCGAAAACTTAAGCTACGGACGGAATATGACTCGTCGTGAGAACGGGAGCCCTCCAGGAAGGTCGTTTGCTAATTCGTTAGATAATTCACGGAGACTTCGCAGTGCGATTTTACTACACGGAGAAGCACAAAGACGAGACGTGAACAAGACGCGGTCAGGACAATTCCCTGACCGGCCAAACGTCGAGACGAAGAATACTTATAGTCCAAAAGATGGTCGCTTACCGAAAGGTGCTGAGAAGTAGTGCCAACGGAACAGACTGATCACGATAGTCTGACTGGAATCTACACAACGAGTGTTCGCTTCTTCCGCGCACGGGACTTTAATAGATTCGATACAATTACCCCCTGCACCCCTAACTTTTTGCCGATAGTGCCACCTAACGCGACCCGGGCTCCAAGGCTCGGGGAGCCTCCGCAACAGGGCCGTACCCCTGCGCTGTTGGAAGATCCTAGCGGCCGCTGCCGATGAAACCGTCCACCTGGATGTGCCTTCCCAACCACCCAGAATTCCTGCGGTGTGGCCGATACTGCACTGGAAGTCCTTCGTGGGTTGCTATCATCCGCAGTGGAGCCTCTACGTCGAGCCGGAGTCTCGTGGCTGCTGGTGACGATATTAGAGATAGTCGTCAGGATGCAGGTGGTCATGAGACATCCCTGGCCAACGGTATCTAGACGGCTCACGCAAAATTCAAAGAGAATTAGGAGCGGAACAACAAATTTCTAAATTAGACTAACGGGCGACCTTGCCTGGAGGCTATGTTATTTTGTTCCCTAACGGCGCTTGTGATCAACCTTCCGGTCTTATGGTTCGCTAGGAGAGGACACTTCGTCACAGCTGGCTCGCTCGCTGCGCTGGAAAAAAATTACCACTTAACCAACTCCGATTATGTTTGGCGCTTTAGGAAGACTTTCATTCCAGTCTCCAGTCCCAAGTCATTCGAAATCAAAAAGTTTTATGGTGTTTTAATGGTGTTCACATGGGGTTCTATGGTGCTCCCCTACTCTCAATGCATGTCTATGATGGTAAAACATGCATTTCCAATAAAAAAAACTTAATTATTTCATTCATATTTACATGAGTAGCGATTCCGTATATTTACCACAATTTGTAATGGCTTTAATACGGCCAACAGCGATTCGATTAGGTTCCATTGACACACTGGAATTTCTAAACTTTGTGCGAACGTTGTACTTGTCCCCGATTTATGTGCCAATACATTTACTACGGGACATCTATTTTCGTGAAGGCGTTCCAAGATTAAGAAAGACGAATTCCATCGCGTAGGGCAGCTTTAGATCAGGGTTTTCTTTTTCATATCAAGTTGTTCTTGTTCATGCCCTAATGCTTGTTTAGCGGTGTTTGAATGTTTAAAATGTGCGACAACTTTGCTGTATTGTCGAAAAAGCTACTGCAGCGTGTCTTCCCGTAGAGCAGTATTTATTGCCAGTTGCAGTGAATGAGCTGCACGAGTTGTATCCATAATTGCCCTATTTTCTTAAAGAACTGAAATGCCATTAATCATATTTTGCGCATTGTCAGTGATGGATAGATGTGACTTTGTCAAGTATTGACCATTCAGACAATGTGTTAGTCAGCTCTTCGACAAGGTGAACAGCTGTATGGCGCTCCTCCATTTCATGGGTGGAGAGGGTATAAGATTTCACGCTCCACTCGGAGGTTATTAGATGCGTTGTTACGGTAATGTAGGAATCTTGTGCCAACGACGACCAGCAATCCGTAGTGCAGGCAATACTTTTGGCTGAATTCAGAACTGTTCTTACACGGTGTTCAATTTCCAAGCGCAGAACCTTGAGCCTCCTTTTCACAGCCTCTTCATTATAAACTTTATAATTGGCCTCTACTACTTTCATAAAGTCAATAAAACCCACGATTGAGCAAAAATGATAGGGGTAATTGATTGACCGCTACTAATTTGGCTAATGCCGTATTAATAGTCTGGGTGCGCTTTTGGTCACATACGCATTCAGTATCGAAGCTGCCAGAGTTTACTTGAGAACGTCTTTGCCCTTTCCTTCGGTGCCGCGAAGTGTCAGGAGCTATATTCTCCTCTGGAGACTGATTTTCTGCACTGTTGGCACTATTGACACTATTTACAGTTCCTTCTGTTTCTGACTCACGACTCCCGTGACCAGGATTCGATGTTGAATCTTCGCTTGATTTGAATTATGGATAATTTTTAAATGCCTGCTGAGTGATCCTGGCGTCCCACCAGCACATGAAATTATATTATTTTTACCTTCATCGCACATGTCACATATAGCCTTGTCGCCATCACGAGCGGCATATTGCCACACCCAACTCTTGCGTTTCGCCATGCCGAAAATGCGATTATTAATTAGAATTCAGAATGTCCTCAAAGATTGGCAGTTCAACTGGCAACTTCGACATGGACTGTGAGGAAAATTACGAGTGCCTGCGTTGTTTGTTTAAATTTCGTTTGTTCACATGTTTCGTGCAGGTGGGGCAGCAGAATCATTGACGTGTGCACTTAAAAATAGTGGGTCATTCCACGTTAAGTGGACATAATTATAAAATGAATTAATGACATATAACATGTCGCGCTTGCAATAAAGAGTACTCATCATTAGAGTTCCCTGGGGATCTGCGAATAAATCCGTGCAAGCCTCATTATATCTCGCTCCCCCTCCAGTGAAACAAATTTATCAGATGCCTAAAGAGTATTTCCTGACAAGAGTCGCGGTGGTCCTACGAGGAAACAATTGGCTGGTAATGTTGTGAATCGGAATTCGAACGAAAGAAGAACATGAAACGCTACAATAGCTTAAACTTGTAATTATTATGATACGTACGATTCTACAGCCTCGCGTGTGTATTTTGAGTCTCTCTAATTGAAACTGTTTCAGAATTCCACTCGTACAAAATTGATTCCATGGTAGTTGTCTCTCCTCTCGCAAATTCTTTTCTCTCAAACAATGCTTTTCAGTCCAATGGACGCTACTGACGCTATGGCGGGCATGGCGTCTACGTAGAAGTTCAAAATTCGAACGCTTTGGCACTATGTTGAAGGGGGGTGCGGAGATGAAGACAAACAAAAGCGTTCAGCAGAAACTCGTGATGCCTAGCGATCGCTGCTGTTGCGTATCCCGACCTCTCGCGCGCTCTGAATTTAGCCTCTAGTCGATAATGCCGACGTTTTTAATAGGCGGCAGATAGTTTAATTCAAAGCTCAGCGTGCATAAGAAATCATACGAATACGTAGGATTTCCGCTTTAATATCTCGTAAATAGGAATGCGACAACGGGCACGCAGATGTCGAGCTATTGTAAGAGAAAAAGCAGCGAAGCAAGGCCTGGAGTAAACACGGACAATAGGCAAGAAGTGACGTCTTAACTTCTTAGAAGGCCCTCGATAATCCTAATACAATGGCTCAGAAAAACTCAAGTCTCGAGGCTCCTCGGAACTTTCAAACACATGGAGGCAATTGCACCCCATAAATTATTCTTTCCCGGAAACAGGCCGTCGCTCTTCTTTCTCTCTCGCTCCGTCAAGAGCACAGCAGGGTTTTTCCGCGGCTCGGGGATTTCCACCGCGCCGCCATTTCTCGTTGGCGCCCAGTGCACGTAGCCTAGGACAGGAGTAGGGTCTAGAGTGGAGGGAGAGCCCTTTTGCTGCGCGCGCCTGTGAAACCTTAGAGAAGGAGTAACTCCCACGGAAGGGCACCAATAGAATTGCGTAAGGACCAGCGTCGACCCTAGCAAGCGCCGGATTGGCTCCTTCTCACCCGCTTGGAGAAGGGAGCTTTCTCAGACGTCGTCGATTCCAACTTGTGGAATAAGACGTCACTTCGGTATTGAGCAGTCGAGCGATTTAGACATATTTGTTCTGGACAGCAACTTATTCGTTTTCAATATAACTCAGTTTATTTTCCACAACTTAATTTCAGTACATTTATTCAACTCCTTCATTCATCTCTTTCAAACTTCCCTCCTACGTGAGCAGGGTGCTCAGCGCCCCACGGGCACACTTCCCTACCTTCCTTCATTCGATCGGTAACACGCTCGCAACACTGCACAGCGGTCCTTGAGTGTTCTGCTGAACGCACCCAATATGTACCCGGGTGAATCTCAACCCTCGTCACTTCGCAAGTGGCACCCGACCCTTCCTTCCAACACCGTCTCCTACCATATTTACATACCTTTTTTTCATCGCAGTGAAATACCTTCCTTCGAAAGCTACAAAGAATAAAACTATCGGAACGAATCTTTGCAATAGCTATTACTTTTCAGTTCTTGCAAGTTTTAGTAGACGTTGAATAATTTGGCAAACCGAGTACATTTCTGACTACCAATGTGTCCGCCCAGGTGCAAAATACAGCAGCAACAGATTTCCCTAATTCCTCCTTACAATATCAATGGGATTATTAAAGTGCGTAGCAGGAATGGGATGGACGGTAGGTCTTGCTGTGCGACCTCGAGTTAACATCTTACATCAGCCGTACTCTCCCATCACCTACGATGGGGTGTCCGACTTTCTCAACCGTACTCTCCCCATCGTAGGGTATCGCAAAATATTCTAAATGACCTGGGCGTCCGGGTGACTCTCTGTACTCTCCTCTCTGGGAGTCGTCCGGCTTTTGTAACCGTTCTCTCCGTTCCACGAGACGTCCGGAAACTAGCCCCCGTACTCTCCTGTGCTATGCCAATTCTTTCAAGCGCCCGTGACTTCTTACCTCGTCGTCTCTTGTAACAACTTGTCTTGTGTGGCTTTTAACAACGCAGTCTCTATGCAAGTGGACGCTTGGATCGGACGCTTGGAGACGCTGCTCGGTGCTCGGAGTCGCACGGTGCTCCGCGGGGCGAGCGCGGAGCGGGGGAAGTATCGCGAGCCTCCTTGACTCTTTAGAGCGAATTCTTGGAGCAGTTTTTGGGGCGCGTTGTTACAAGTGATAGATATTGTTCGCTGGAAGCAATGAAATATAATAACGAGTAAAAAATATCTTGTCTCTACCATTGGCAGATTTCGAATACGGACCTACTAAACACTCGGCCAATGAGACTTTGGCGGGCCCGATTTAAAAATCCGGTATATAAACTGCTTAATGGTTTCAAATTCTACAAAAAGGAACTCTTCGAGGGAGATGAATTCAAGACTTGTACCTACCAATGGTAGCATTAGAACCCGAGCCTGGTAGCCGGGTAGGCCAATAAGAATTTGTTTCTTGCAAGTGAGCGTCCAAGAAGCAAGGCGATGGGGCTGGAATAATGAGTTACAACACATTATATTGTAGAATAGGATTATTTATTACCGATTAATGGGCATCGCTTCAAATCATTTTCTTAATCCTGCTGCTTCCGTAGAAGTCTTACACCAACCATGTGGGCATACGCCATTTTTTACTGTTAATAATGTAGTAATTGGATGTGTAAGGCCCATCACTCTTTCTCTAGTTATAGGAAAAACAGACTTACAGTGGGTGCCTTCATGAAGCAGCTCTCTGTATTTTCTACCGATCTCGTCTTGGATTCTCGGCGTAAATTTGGATGGTACTAAGGTACCTTTAAAATTAAGGAGTTTCGTAGCTGATGCACCAGTACCAGCTCTAGTCTCTGCATAGTCTCTGATGTACAGAGTGAGTCATTCAACTTCTGTTCAACAACGGTTCAACTTTTGTCTCATATAACGTGCATGGTCTTCATTTAGCCAATAATGTCAAACATCTTGGTAATCTTGATTCCTTTTCTGCTTTCCCCTTTAAAAACAATATGAAGATGTTTAGGAAATTATCTAGAAAGACGAGGCAACCTCTTCAACAATTCTCTAATAGGGTGGCGGAGATTCACTTACACAAATCCCGTAACACTAGGGTAGTTCATTCATCGACTCATGCAAGTATCTATATCTTTTGGCAACGGTATTGATCGTCTTCAGTACCGTAAGATACGAGTCAATGGCATGTCGTTGGGTACAGATGTTCGGGGTAACAGTTGCATCTTACATGACGGTGCCGTTTGTATTATCTGCCATGTTTGCTAACAGGATAATACAATCCAATTAGAGGTGAAGAAGTTTCTTCTGGTAAATAATGAATATAATATCGGTACTTCTTCAAATGTGCAATATTTTAAATGCACTGGACTTGGTGTAGTAACATATATTACTCCACAGGATGCTCCTTTGAAGTGTTTAAGGATGCCACTGCCCGAGAGGACCGTAGGAGAGGAAGAAAGTTATGTCGTAGCTGTAATTATTCATACTGAAAATACGTAAGTATCATATCTATTTGAGGCCACAGCACAGTCCTTTTTTCGGAAACTTCTTAAATTTTTATTTCTTCTTTCCAGACCAGAATAAGAAAGCAGAGGGAAGAGAGTGGCACAACACATCCAGAAGGCATTTGGTAGGCAGCAATAAACCACAAAAAGTGAACCTGCTCGAAGGCCTCTACCCATACAGGAAGAAAATTTTCGAAAACATAACAAGTACTTGGGAATATGTATATGATTCCATAACATTCAGTACAAAATATGATACCACCGCATTTTATGATTTCAGGAAACGTTGAAAAAGATGCGTGGAATACGATAAAAACGTCATTGAATATGTTGGGAGAAAAATTTAAAGTTTATGTAGTTTACGATAAACTGCAACTGAATACAACAGTCGTCCAATTACTTCCAGTTACAAGGGGAAGGTAGAAGGATTCATTAGTAATATTTGGCCTGGACAACAATTGCATTATTTCTGTCCAACAGGTACGTACATCTACAAACAGAATCATGTAACTTTTACGTAACACCCATTATAACTTTTCACGTAAAATTACAGGTATAATGTCGAAAGTTTATCTAGTGGATCCATTGACACAAAAATTCCAAGAGGACCAAGAAAGACGCGAATAATATAATACTCACGCAGCTGATACGGAATAGGAGTTGTTTCACTAAATATGCAACTATTAGACGTTAGAAAAGGTAAACATATATTATTAAGAAACATTTGGATATCGAGCGATATTTGTGTTAAATTTCTGTAATACTTTTGCTATAATTTTAAGTAAAGAAATACTCACACGTTGAAATGTGTTAGCATTGAAGGGGAAACCTACATATGCAAATTGAAGAACCGGTGATACCAAAGGAACGACAGAAAGTTATTACAAACTAATTATCCGATCTTACTTACTTTTCGGCGTTTACGCACAAGATACCGTTATCAAGGTTACAGTTAATCTATAGTTTTATGCTTCTTCTATATCGATACTTGTTATACTTTGTACGTTATTACAATAATGTAACAATGGTATTATCGGCGTATGTTATTCAGGAACAAGTAACATATATGTTTGTATCTATATCTGTATTCGTTTTTCTTTTTGTAGCAGATGGATGTATATACAGGGTGTCCCAAAAATGTTGGATAATATTATAGCCATCTTGTTCGGGAGGGGGCGGTGATGATGATGCCGTTTGTAAAAATTTGCGTTAGGCCTCCAATTCCGAGTTATTCAACAACAAAGTTAGGTGACGCCCTCGAGCTCTTGGCAAATCCTGGTCAGTTGTCCCTTGCTCCTAGAAAAAGGGAGGTGACGGAAAACATCTTGCCGGTGGCCTGCGAAAATCGCGATGGAGGACCGGCGGGTGCTCAACCGCTCGGCTCTTTCGAAACCGAGCGGTCAGGAGTCCCTTGCATGTGCCGTTTTTAAGACCGAACATAGCAAGGTACAGCATCGCCCGACGGACACACTTTGCCTTTCTTCTTGCTTTCCGTCTTTCTTGATATACGCTTGCGATAACTGATATCTCTAATTAGTTGTTTCGCGACTCCCGACTAAATCAGGTTGAATCCGTCCAAATCCGGTGAAGCAAATTTATCAGGGGCCCATGATATTTTTTCCTCCAAAATATCGAAGTGGCGCCGTGACAAAACATTGGAGCTGTAACCGTGATGATTCGAGTTCGATTCCTCAGTGTCGCGGTTATTTTTTTGGTTTTCTTGTTTTGTCTTGATCCATGTTTAATACATAATAGTGGAAATACTTTTTCTTTTACAGTTTTACGCCTTTTCTCCGAAATTTTCATTTTGCTTGCGATAAGCAAGATCCCTGATTAGTCGTTTCGCGACACCCGAATCAATTGGAATACATTTTAACTTTTTTAACCATGATTGAACAAACTACAGAAGTTGGATTACCTTGTTAAATTATGTTAAGCATCAATTACTACCGGTACACATTTCTCGATGTGCTACGAAATGTAGTCAGTAGTATAAAGCGATAGGTCTCTAATCTTGAGAACATTATTTCGTTTCTCTTTTTCTCAATGAGTATTTTACGCTTCCCGTTGTATTTATTTCATGAAAAATCTGAAGAATCTGAAATCTTGCCTAAATTACAAGAATAACTAGATCGAGTTAGTTCTGGCGGGTGCTCTCCGTGCACAATTTGATAAATTTATTCGAACTTAGCCAAAGAAATGAGGATGGACATCATTCAACGCTGGCGCATTCTCTGACAATCAGAAAGCAGGAGGATAGGCCACGAAGGATAAAAATTAAGTATTACCATTGACTGGGTATTCAACATAAGACAAAGAACTGTAAAAGAAAAACTATCACCACTGTTGGGTATTCAATATGGATCAAGACAGAACAAGAAAACCAAAAAAAATAACCGCGACGCCGAGGAATCGAACTCGGATCATCACGGTTACAGCTCCAATGTTTTGTCACGGCGCCACTTCGATACTTTGAAAATAAAAGTATCATAGGCCCCTGATAAATTTGCTTCACTGGATTTGGACGGATTCAATCTGATTTAGTCGGGAGTCACGAAACAACTAATCAGAGACATCAGTTATTGCAAGCATGTATTAAGAAAGAGGAAAAGCAAGAGGAAAGGTAAAGTGTGTCCGTCGGGCGATGCCGTACCGTGCCATGCTCGGTCATCAAAACGGCACATGCAAGGGACTGCTTGCTAACGGTTGAGCACCCGCCGGTCCTCCATAGCAATTGTCGCAGGCCGACCGGCAAGATGTTTTCCGTCACCTCCCTTTTTCTAGGAGCAAGGGATAACCGGCCAGGACTTGCCAAGAGCTCGGTGGACGTTACCTAACTTTGTTGTTGAATAACGCGGAATTGGAGGCCTAACGCAAATTTTTAAAAACGGCATCATCATCACCGCCCCCTCCCGAACAAGATGGCTACAATATAATCCAAGATTTTTGGGACACCCTGTATATTATATTAGGGTATTACGTAGAAATATAGCCTTTCGGTACGCCGATACTGAAAATTTAAAGAATAATCAATCGACCTATGATTTGTTGTGAAACAGAATTTATCGCACGATAGCACAGGTCTCACTTCTCTAATCTTATGTCCTGTGAACTATAATAAAAGCTGAAAAATTGAAAACTTCCGTACAATGCGCCATTGTATAAATGACTCAGGTAATACCTGTGGACAAGGTTGTAAAAGGTAGACTCCAAGATAATTTTGAATTTCTACGATGGTTTAAGAAGTTTTTCGATGCAAATTATGATGAAAGTATTATGGTATACCGTTGGGTTCAGGAGTTGACGGGACACACAACTTGTCTAATCTGCAATTGGTACCGTTACCACCACAAGCAAAGCAAAGTCAAATCCAACAAAAGCGTTTACTGCAACGTATTAATGTACTACGGCAACACCAAGGTACAAAATATTATGTATAACATTCATGCCGTTCCCCTTTACATGCCAGGATCGAACAACCGTTTATTTGTTAGGCAACTAGAACTTTTCAATTTGTGTATATGTTACGGTAAATATGATTAATCCGGTGATTATGCATAATTCCCGGTTATTATGTATAATCACCACTAAGTTCGGTAAATGTGATGAATTCTTGAATATTTATCAAATTAACCGGCGAGTTTATATAATTCCCAACTCGTAGTGGTGAATGTGATAAATATCTTCACAACCGATTTCAATGGTTTTGATATACGTTACAGAGTGCGCTCTCCTGACCATAATTCCCAACTCGTAACGGCGAATCTGATAAAAGTCTGTTACTGTTCGTTATTGGCGGTCTTTGTCGATGTCGTATGCACTCTCTTGTTATATTATTATTCGCTG
Source organism: Ectemnius lituratus (assembly GCA_910593735.2). Lineage (NCBI taxonomy): Eukaryota > Metazoa > Arthropoda > Insecta > Hymenoptera > Crabronidae > Ectemnius > Ectemnius lituratus. Next base: position 2,807,474 of record OU343037.1, read on the forward strand.
CCTCTTGTGTCATAGTGTCCAACGAAAAACTATCCTTCTGACTAATACCTACTCCAAAAATTCCGCTGTATTCTACTGGCTCAATCGGTCAAGATATTTATCACATTGATATATAATCAACACAAATCATAACGTAAACTTAGCTATGGTCTTGTGACATCATTCCAAATACCTGTACAGACCTAATACAGATATAACACAGACTTAAAACACAGACTGCGGCAAATATATAGAATTTCTTTTAATTTCATAGTTAAATCGCCTTATTTGAAATGCTGTCATAAAAGCACTGTACTGTATATCGAGCTGTTGACAGCATCAAGACTGAACCATACTAATTCTGGGTTGGTTAGGTCTGGGTTGTAAGTCTGTGTTATATCTGTATTAGGTATCTACAGGTATTTGGAATGCTGTCACAAGACCACAAATATATTTATGTTAAGATTTGTGTTGACTGTTTGACTATTTGGTATGCTCACTGGTTACTCTACTCGGGTCATTGAACATCCAAACACGAAACATATTTTTGTGCATAACTCGAAAATTAAAGCCGAGCGATGGTTACTTGTATAGGGAAAAGTTACTCAGAATGATGTCCCTTACAACATACATATATCAAGGGCGTACCGCCAATAACGAACAGTAACGGACTTTTATCACATTCGCCATTACGAGTTGGAAATTATATAAACTCGCCGCTTAATTTGATAAATATTCAAGAATTCATCACATTTACCGAACTTAATGGTGATTTTACATATAATAACTGGGAATTATGCATAATCACTGGATTATTCATATTTACCGTAACATATACATATATGTTGGCTGACCACTTCTTCACACTCGTAGTAAAAACGGATTTGATGATCATAAATGTCGCAGTAAATCTGCCAAGGAATAAGAAACTTTGACATGTAAACAACTCTCCTTGTCAAAGTAACAAAAGGGAATTTTTTGTTGATGCTGTCTTTCTCGAAAAGGTTCTTATCAAAAATCTTTTACAGTTTCTTGATGTTTCTTTCGGCGACGAAACTGTTATGTGTTACCAATACGGATAATACCGAAGTATTGAGCAATGTGCAACAAAAAGATTCTGTGCTTCTTTTAAATGGCAACATAACTATGAACTATTCTGACACTCATAATTCGAAAGCAGGTGGACCACCATGTACTGAGTATCCACAGTTTCTCTGAACAATTACTTTTGAATCTGGAAAAACAATATCATGCATTAAAGAGCTCTTGTCTCATTAAACTGTACTTATATAAACTTTTGAAAACCTTATGCTTTGTCACTACGTGAAACAATAACCAAACTAGGCAAGATGATGTTAATATTGAAAATTGAAATTAACGCGATCTTGTTAACTGAAATTCATTTTGTTAACTGAAATAACACAATTGCAGCTGTCTTTGCTATGAAATATACTTAAGTGTAGACAGCTTTCATCACTTTCCCTGCATTATGCATAAGATCACATTTACAGTACTTGTGGTGCACTTTTATTATTGATGTAGAAATTAATGATAGACAGCACTAAAATAATTCCAACGGCCTTGACCAACCAATTTGTCGGTGCCTCGTTAAAAAATTAAGACTATACTGTCCGCATTATGCTTCTGAAACAAAGCTAAGCTATGTAGTACTTTTTATATCTGCACTTTTACATTTGTGGTACCAAGAGAATGTTGTACATACTTCAGATTTTTAAAAAAAGCAAGATTTTTTCAAGTGGTTGGATGTGGTGAGAGAGTTGTGCTATTATTTTCTAGGATTAAATAGCATTTACACAATGGAAATAATTAAATTCTGTGCTGAAAAGTGAAATTTCTTCTAAGTTTTCAATGCAAATCGCACTTTATAAGATTTTTCTAATTGAACTGCACACCGTCAAGAAATAATGTTCGATAGAGGATTCTTATGGTTGAATGAATAATAGCTTGAGTAGTTGCTATTATAAAATTTCTTTAACACATTTTCAGTGCCCTGAATTATATTTGTAATCTTAAAACATGACATGCTAAAAGGAGTATGTTTTGTTAATTCAAAAACTCATAATCAGCCATTTTGATTGCGGGATATTTAAAATTAATGAAGCGTACAATGTTTTAATACGAGTTTAAAGAAGAACCAACTGTTCTGCGACATCCTTACGTAAATTCTAAAAAGTGCAGTAAAGGAATTTATAAATCTGAAAATCATTACATTCATGCAGACTTTACTTTTCCGAACTACTACGTTTATGTTTTACGAATTCGTTCGTAATCGAAGTCGCCACTATCTGTAAGTCACCGTTATTCCGCTGACCGTCTTGATTTTTGTTTGTACAGATTCTTTCACCGATTATTTGAAGATCGTACCAACTGCACTTCCCGTACACTCAGATAATGCCAAGCGTTTTGGCAAAGCTGGTAACTAATTTTTTTTCTTTTAATACCTCTAGTATGTCTTCCTTCCGCACCTTTGTTCCTTTAAATTAAGTATAAAGTCGCATGTAGAAGTTCAGGAAGATATGGAACACAGTAACGAATACTCGTTCTATGCTTACGCTCTTTATAGTCTTGATATTATCGATTGCATGTTGAATGAATTTAGGAAATCCTATTATTTGCAATTTGTAACATTAACTAAATTATGGCGAGCACATCACATAATATAACTTATCATCTCACCCTTCTATAGTAAAGCCGCCAAAAGAATGCACTTTTCGAGTCATGGAAAGTATAAATAACATGCCGTAAGTAATGTGCCAAGAGTGCAACGACGGAGATCCTCCCCCAATTGTATAGAAAATTTGGAAGTCCTTTATGCAACGGATGTATTTACCCATTTTTTTCGCAATGATTAACCAATTATTTTTTACTGCCAGAAGTAAATGATTTAAGCAACACAATTGATTCTAAAATGGGTTTGCCCCGGCTGAGGAACTAGAGGCAGATGGCATTGCACCAGACGATGAAGAGGAGTATTGGTCAGCTGTTCCGATAAAGAAAACGAGGGCAAATCATTCAAGCGCTTTCAAGTCTTTTCAAGTTTTTCAAGTCTTTCAAGTGCTTTCAAAGCATTCAAAATTATTCAAGTTTTTCGTTTCTTTGAACCAGTGTCAGTAATATTCGCACAATTCATAAGCTATTCTCTATAGCTCTTAAAGCATATACGCACTTGGTTTGCTCGAGGTTTGGAGAGCTGATGAAGAAGTTCCACAAAACAGGAATAGACATTCCTTGAGCAGTGCATTTTATTAATCTGTACTTTACCAGCAAATAATAATTAAGGAGGAAAGTGTGTCAGCAGTTTGCACATTTTTCACTATTTGTCTATCCTATCACCGTGACGGTTGTGTACCACCGTCGAGTCGATGCTACGATTAGGATACATGTAGAGCCGTTCTAAAAAAGGGCTGAAAAGCCGTAGAGTACTTCTGAAAAACAGCTAATTTTTTGAATATTTTAAATTTATTGTTGTCGATATTTGCTGAAATCTGATATTTGATATCTACGGGAAAGATAGTATTTTTAATGTTTCTTCATTGTTATAACCATGAATGTGAAGAGTGAACACAAATCTATTTTTTATTCGAATTACATTTATTTTAAATAACGAATATAAATCTATTATACACCTATACAAAAAAATACATTTACATATATTTTAATATCTAACAAAAGAAATAGTTTGCGCGAGCATAGACTTCTGAAATTATTTAGGTCGAAAATGTCCTCTAATGTAAACAATTACACTCTTGTGTCACCTGTTGTGAGGAAACTACAGACGAAACAGTGAAATACAACCTAAGTAGTCGCCGCAGACGTTTTGGTAAATAACCATTGGGCATCGTTTCGGAAATAGTTAATGTTACTCGTAACTTACAGTGATATATAATGAACAAGAAAGTTTTAAAAGTGGCAAGCATCACGCTGAAACCGAAGCGATGCTACAAGAGTACCCACGTGAAAGTTCGGTTTGCACCGAGTCCCACCGGTATGTAATAAGAGATTGAATCGACCATAACCTTGACCCAAGGAATTATTTAATATTTGTATATCATATTCTCGACATTAACAACTATCCATTAAAACGCAAAGGTTCATAGTATCCTTCGTATGCTTCGAAAATCCCTTACAGGATACCTTTAATCAGTAGCTTTTTGGTTTTACTTAAACGTAGATTTCGAAAATCTTTTATTTTCCTCCATATTGTTTTTGAACTCTTCTTTTTGAATAACGCTATATAATTTGAGTTGACGATCAAGTTACTGCTTGAATGCATACAACTTTTGTGTGCAAGATTATGCAACACTTACATTTTGGATTAAGAAGAATGTTCTAAGTAAGTTTAATGTTCATGCAACTATGAGAGCCATGTACATATGCATCTAGTTTTTAAGGAATTTTGGACGATATAATAGAAGACCGTGATGTGTTCATAATAACAAATTCCTTCTTATTTTGTTATTGCATAAATACGCATTCATTTTTAACTGTTTTTATAAGAATGTCTGCCTCAATACATTATAATCTTGTATATAATTGTTTTGCAATACGAGTTTAACTGAAAGAATATGTATTGAATGTGAAACATAGGAGGAATAAAACAAATATGATCATTACTGCATTTTCATACTAAAGTTTTTGTTTATGTTTCTTGTACTGAAGTAGAGGTAGAATTAAATGAAACGTTACAACTGTCTAGATACATACACATCAACAAGCAAAGTGTAGTCAATATTGGTACAATAGAAGACGAATATCAACTTTAGACCACAATTATTCTTTACCTTGACAACATTTTGATGTTGTGTTTGGTAAAAAAGTATGAAGTATTTGGTTCATTTCTGTGCTGTAATTCCAATACACAAGAAAAATCATTTTACAATATTCTTTCGAGTACTCATGTATACTTTTTAATATTATTAGGTGACGAAATTCAGATTAAGATCATTTCTTAATGAACGTCTCACTTATAAAATATAGTAATACAATAGTAACATAATCCTGGTAACATTTTTGTTAACAGCAAGTTTTATTTTCTGATTGTGTTTGTTGCAATAAATCTAATCCTAGAATGAGTATTATTTTGTATTACTCTAAATGTGATCACCAGATTTGAAAATATTAATATTTGTGGTATTTGTCTCCTAATATATTCCATAAATTTGTCCTTTCTTGTGTCAATTTCTAGAATGTGTAGAATATGTACAGGAGAATCTTGAGTATCTGAACTAATGGAAGGAAATTCTTAGATAAAAGAAGAATTACATTCTTGATGTTGATGTCTTGAAGTCTTATTTGCTTTCATATTAACTTCTGTTTTTTAGGAGAGATTTTTCAACATTTTAGTATAACGTAAGAGAATAATTTTAAGAAATAATCTTTTAATCTTTCTATTTTTTAGTTTTTGTGACAAATCGTTTTAGTTGGTAAAGCTATGTTGTACCCAGTTGCGATATTAAATACACACTCATTTCCTCAATCCTTTAACAAATTTGAAATGTTTAACCAGTTGCCTCGTTGAATCTGATGATACATGATTCTTTTTTAAAGACTAGAATGTATTAACCCACATGTTAGACATATTACAAGATTTGGATATGTTACAAATTGTAAGAGAACGCAGAGTATTTTTTAACAATAGTTTATAATACTTTAGTAGGTCAACAGCATTTGACAAATTCAAGGACTGCGCTCTATAACTATCTATTTGCACGTGCTAACAATGTTTTTTTTATTATAAGAATTGAAAGCACCGATCAAAGCAGGGCAAACCTGAAACGATCAACATGATACAGAATGATTTGCTTTGGGCTGGCATTATACCGAATGAGGATCCGATAAGAGGTGGCCCAAATTGACCATACATGCAGTTCAAACATGTTGAAACATACAGGTAAAGTGTGCTTTTAATGTTTAATTAGTAGAGTGCATCTTTCTATGCAAAATCAAATGTTCATTGTCCCATTGTACATTTAAATATGATCAGTATAATAAGATATATCGCATATTTATGCAATACTAGCATGAGATTTAACAGGAAAAATTACATCATTTCACACACCAATTTAGTCTCAGGACCTTCTGCTTCCGAACAGTGCAAAGTTGGAACAAACAAACACAGAAAACGCCTACAGATTTATATATGTAACGATATCTTTGACACTATAAGTTCTCATATGTTTGAGAGTGTAATCTTATTACACTGTTCGTGTATACAAAACACACAGTACAGATGGATTCTGAATTTCTCTGTTTTCCATAGATATTGTGATGCGTAATCTATTCATTAGGAATCTTAGTGTGTGATTGAGAGTCATATCCTTGGGCATCCCTTCTCTTCTTTGCTTTTCTAAATAAAAGTTAACACTTGTCTGTCAATCTGTATGTTTGTGCTAAACTGGAACGGCTCTGCCAATTTTAATGTGAAAATTTGTTTAACAAATGAGAAGTCGAGTTGTAAATTGTTAAAAGATAATTGCAACAACTTATTATTCTTTAAATTAAATTAATGTTAACATACAAATTAAATGTCACCCCGGTGAGACAGGGAATTACAGCTAATTAGTGTTAGTACTAGTAAACAATAATGTGTTGTTATGTAGTTTACAGGATACTATTGATTATCAAAGACTACACAGATTCCATACCTTACATGCTCTTGCTTCAGCTTGTACTGCACAATTACTGTTCAGGACACAATATTCCTTATTAATATATAGTTTACATGTTTTCTTTGTGTTAATTACAGGGATTACGTGCAAAGACTTGCGGAAAGTAATGATACATATTATTGTTTCTGCACAGGAGAGCAAGTTGATTTAACATGCAAGGAAGCTTTGCAGTGTGGACGCATTCCTAGGTATGATAATAAATGCAGAATTTTGAGTCCAGCTGTTGTGAAAGATCAAATGAAGCAGAAAGGATGCTATTGTGTGAGATTTAAGGTAAATAATCTAAATATGCATGTATTTACTTTCCAAGTATGGTAGAATTGTTCTTATTTGTTGAAACACTTTATAAATTGTTCAAAGGTTTGAGTTTAGCGTTCAAGTGCTGTAGTTCAAATCCTTTACATGAAAAAGTACATTCAAGCTACGTGTCCACTTGAGTGTAAAAATCGTAAAAATGATCATTCTTATTACAAACGCTGTCGAGAATTTTTAGATGGGTACTCTGACAGTTTTTTCAAGTTCTATTTATTAACAAATATCACTCTTAGTTGTCTTATGATAGTACCATTAAAAAGTTGATGGTACGGTGTATGCGGGGAAATTTAAATAGTATGAGTGAAGTGCAGCTAGACTTTTGGTCATGTACAGTCATACTGCGCACTTACTATGGAAGTGTGTATACGATTGCATGTATGCATACTCATACACACTGATGGCGCGGCGATCGTGTCAAAAGTGTAGCGAAATCTTTACAAATTTCATACTTTAAATGCTTATATCCTTTCCATCAGAGAATATTTTTCATTTTTTTGTAAATGTTTATATTATGCCCTTCTACCAATGGGTAGTTTTTCATTTGAACATACTTCGTTAGCACATGCCTATATAGTAGAGGTGATACATAAAAAAGTGCTAACTTCAATCTTTAAATCTCGCCAGGTTTTAATTATGACTCCTAAATATACATACTAGAAATTCAAAAAGATTCTTGTAAAAACGAATCGATGGCATAACTGCTTCAATTTCGCATGTGATACAACATTGTAAGCCCAAGTCGCGGAAGTTTCCGCTCCCCGAGCAGTAGCTCGCCGTGGAGGGAGAAGTGGGATTCGAACAAAGCGTCGGCGCGCAGGACGATTTTCAGTTGGAAGCTCATTCCGTTGTACGAGTTCCTGCAGGGCGGACGTGTCGAGATCGGGATCGGGATCCATATAACAAAGAAAGATGTGTGTAAGTGCGTGAGTGAAACCGAAGGCGACTTCAACAGAGAAAAAGCGAAATGCGAACGGCGAGGGGATTCATGAGTTCAAGTATGTAATATATGCTTTTAATTATTAGTTCTAAACCATGGTATTTTTTGATATTTTATTCGTGTGGCCAAGTGAACTAACTAAGGGCTTTTGCTCACCCCAGACTATAGATGCCCGATTGTTTTATCTCTTGGAATGTTCATTATGAATTCTTGTGCAGCATAGTAAAATAAAAATCCAGGAACAATCTAACAGACAAAAAGCTTTGTCGTGTGGCTAGGAATCCATGATGAACAATGTAACCGACAAAAACGTCGGCCATCGGTAGTCTCTCGTGTACGGTAGCATTACATTGTTCACTACGTATTCTTATTTTTGTCTCGGTCCGTCTTTTTAGTCATTCACGGGCGGCGCTGCATAAAAATACATAATGATCATTGCAATTCACAAAACAATTAGCCATCGATAGTTTAAAAAGCTCAAGCAATGCCAAATAATTCGATTCTATTAATTTGAAATATCTGTTAATCCAGTTTTGTCTGTCGTATTTATTATCATTATTCGCGAAAGCATTTACATCTAGGAAAATCATTTGCCTTTGAGTTGGGTCTTCTTTATGATACATTTAAAGCAAGGTTTTTTGCTGTTATAGTTTAATACAAAAGCATGATAAGGAATCTGAGCGTGTATCACATTATTCTAAAATTGCTGGTCTAAGCCAACACATTGTTACAATCCCATTTTACATTGCTGTAAGAAAGAGTTTATTTCCATAAATTCCTTTATTAGATAACATACATATGTATAGAAGAGTGTGCGTCTGGCTTTGTTACTTTATAACTGAACAACTATATATTATATACATATAATGTACATTTGCATTTATAATGTTTACAGGGTTTGGGATCAATTATTAGTTTATAGATTTTTTTTAAAATTGCCACTATCTGTTGGCTTTCATATTATGTTTCTATTCGCATTTTCAAACGTTCTGCTGTATTCACATACTTGAATACTGTTTTTCTCTTTCAGCAACTATTCAACTCAATAATTGCTTTATTAATTTAGACGCGATTTATTTTAATGTTTAGCGTGATTCTTGATAAAGTTTTTAGGCTGTTTAATTTTATGGGTTTGTTAATCGGTGTGATCCTAAATCTGAATTATTGCTATCACCCAGAACAGCCACAGCGACAATGTATGCTTTATGGCACGTTTGTCAGCCGTGTATTCAGCAACACAACTCTCAACGGACTCGGCAAGTCCGAGCCTGTCTGTTACCACGGAACGATTTGCGTTTCTTGATAATGAAAGGTACAAATATAAATAAATGGTATTAGGTATTTTCTAACTGTGAAATAATTTGAGAGTTCATATTCCGCGTGTAGATGCGCAATGCAAATATCATTATTTTAAATTGCGTAATTTCAGGCCTTATGTAACAAACAATACAGTCTGAAATGATGGTGCTGCAATATAATATTATACCAGACGAACATTTTTAACAACCTTCTCGGAACTATACTTTTTAAGGGACATTCCCTTTCTTCGTCTGTTTTAAGAATGATTTTTCAATCCTTTCATTAATAATAAAGGAAGAACTAATTTTTCCTATACTTTATAGATGTACTATTGTACATCCATATACAACTTTCAAGATTTTTCAACAGTCATGTTGAGGTCTAGGAGTGATAGAATACAGAATCTATGCAACTTCCAAAATTTGTAGTACCATAAAAACCACTCAGTTTTGGGATTGTTTGTTTTGGAAGATTATAAACTTTTCAGGGAATGTTTTTTTCTTTTCTTTTGTTACGTAAGTACTCTTTGACCAAATACTAGTCATTTTTTAATTTAAAAATTATTAAAGATTGAGGAAATATTAATTATGTTCTGGAAGCTTTTTATTTTTTGCGTTTTTAGATAATATTACTCGGGACTGGATCATCTAAAAACAAAATTTGTTTGTTTTCATATCTGATTAGATCACATTATATTCTATAAACTTTTTTAAAAAATAGTTCAAACAAATTGGGGGGTGCCAAACGTTGGGTTTTACTGATTTTTGGTCATCTATTATCGAATATCTCATTGTCATTGTTTACATTTTTATTTTGTTGAACAATTGACAGTTTGTGTCTTAGATAATCTAATAAGCTATCGAAGAATGTAGCAACTATTTATTCTAGATCAAATTCCGTGCAGCATCTGTCATCGTAGAAAACTAAAAGTTTCTCGAATATAATTAATCGTTTTCCCACATTGAAACTATTTTTGCATTAACGAAAATAGTACGTGTCAAGGTATGCCTTTCGAAAGAGAACCTTTACAAAAAGTTCATAAATATCCCAAAATGAAATTTCCAAACCAAATGTTCATTTTGACGTTTCGAAGTATCCGTTAATTAGTATTTTATATGATTTATTAAAATATGTTAGGCCGTCATGGGACCGCACCGCTTGTAGAATATTATCATACTGTTTTACAGATGTATTATTGTTCACGAAGCATTGCACAAGCCTCGTCTTGTATGTTTCACGGTAGCTTGGATCATTTACTTCAAGTGATAATTGTTCATTATAAAAATTGAACACTCGTTATTATGGTTGAAGTTGCTTTTTGGATATTATTATATGTATTATAATATTATGAATTGTGCAATTCACTGCAAAATATTACTTGGGAAAATTATCTTACGACCACCATTACTTAAATTATATTGGTGTTGATTGCATAAACTGAATCTGCAATTCTTCGTTGCAGCTCTTACGATAGCAATATGAAGCTAGCAGATGTTCAAAAAATATTAATTTTTGCAGTATTTCTAGATGCACCCCGTTGATTTTTATAGTTCTTTACCCGCTTTAGAAAGGGTTTCTAGTGTAAAAAACTACACAATATACATTAGGGCGACACTTATTTAGGTGATTTTTGAATTTTTATGTGTGCACCCCTAGATTGGTTCGAAATAATCAAAAAGAAATACTCCCAAAGTTTCAATGCTCTATCTGAATATTAACACGTGCCACAAGTCACCTATTGTTTCCCATTTGATGGCCATGGGGTTTTTATCGACTTTAGTTCATAATTTTGTAACACAAGTAATAGCCACGCGAAAAATATGATTCTTGTACAGTTTTCCTAGGAAATCTATATACTTTTTTTAAGCAAATTTGTATTTTTCAAAAATTCAAAATGGCGGACCGAATATTTTATGCAATCTTGTCCAAATTTGATGAATTTCGACTTTTTCAGCCACCGTATTGGGTCCGCAATTTTGACAAATATAACTTTGCAAAATCCCTCAGCTATGCATTTGATAGTCAGAACATACCAAAATTACACTGCGTATGAGGGTATAGCTTATCAAATATGAGTTGTAAAGGGTTATGTCGAATGGTCTATAATTTAAATGCATCCTAGCTATTGGTAATCTTTCTTTGCTCATCTGAATTATTGTTCGACTTAGTACTTTACAAATGATATTAGATAAAGGATTCTGTTAGAGCTAGGGGTAGTTTGGATGAATTTGGATTTTATTGAGGTTCTTTCTACAAGAGTACACGATCGAATGTGGACGATACTTAGATCATCGATCATCGCAGAGAGGCGTCACTAATGGTATAAGAGCGGGCGAATTGACTAGATCTCCAACAGATTCTTCACATGCGTTTTAGCTTATGAGTATCAAGTGCATAGCCCACTGGACAAGTTTCATACTTTGAAATTGAACTAAATCAAACAACAGCTTGTTTATCTAATGTATCTTAAATCACCAGAAAGACATAACAGTACAAAAATATTAAAGTATAAAGAAAGTGTCAAGTAATTTAATCCCACACAAAAGATATTTTCTTGAACTACATTGTCCAAAAACGAAATAGAAATCATACAAGAAAGTTAAGTTTTATATATTAATTAATTAATTGACTTCCATCTCTAACTTCAAAACTTGGCATTTGTGTGCTTTATTGTCAAGTAAAAAACATCAACAGCATAACTATGTTTAATTAAATATACTCATGCCAAGTTTTAAAGTTTGAGATGCAAGTTAATTAAGGAATGTGTGGTATATTTGATTGGAATCTCGGCTTCTTGTGTGATACTTACTTTGTTTCTGGGCAACGTAGTTCAAGACGGTACCTTTTAAGTGGGATTAAATTACTTGGCGCTTTTTCGTACATTTTAATGTTTTTCGTTTTGGATATTCAATCGAACATTGAACAAATTAAAGTCAATCGCATTTCTAGACTTCCGGTCGAATTATGGAAATAATCACTTACCACTGACATGAAGTGCCATTCGTAGCGGAGACGGAGAACAAAATTCGTTAATATTTACCCCCCCATCTAAAAGACTATTGCGACGAATTAAGAATATGACACTCACCGTTTCGTCGTCGACTACTTCGTCGGCATTTTCTGCTGTGTCCTCTTCGCTGTCGTTACCACCTGTAGCACTTTCTATTGGCTTTCTTTCAATTTCAGCCGCCCCAGCGCCATTTTCCTCGACGTCCATATTATTCACGTTTTCCATATTATTAGAAGGAAATCTTGTGGATCTGAAGATAGTTGAGTCAACGGTCGCGAATTAAGGATGGCTTCGATCTCGATCACATAGGTGTTGAGTTGCTCTAACATGAATAAACTGTCGCCAACAGTTCGCATCATATGTGACTTGAAAAATCTCACTGCTGCTTCCCAGAGTCCACCAAAATGCGGAGCCTCTGGGTGGCGAAAAATGCCATTTTATTGCCTTGTCGAGTAACGCTTGCTGGACATGCTCGTTATGTTCCCTTGACTGGGTGAGTGCTTGAATATCATTGAATCGAAGTTTGAGCCTTTATCACTGTAGATATTCCTGGAATATCCGCGTCGTGCAAAAAATCTGCGCAAACTGGCCAAAAATGCTTCTGTGGTCATATCGCCGACCAATTCTAAATGAACTGCCTTGGTTGCAAAACAAACAAATACTGCTAAATATGTTTTGATTTTTTTTGTATTTCTGTAGCGGTTTTCTTACACGTAGAGAGGACCGCAGTATTTTTGTTGATGGAAGACCACCCATGATGTGAGTAAAGGCGCTGTGAGGTTGAGCCTTGAAACATTGTACGCATTTCCTCAAAATGTGTCGAGTTGTGTTTCTGCCGTCAATGGGCCAGTATTTCTGACGTACTGCACAGAGTGTTGCTTGTACACCGGCATGTTATGTGATATCCACGTGGCAATACTATGGGAAACCTACTGTCGTACCCAATATTCGCATGTTCCAACCGACCACCTACTTGTATCAGCCTGACTTCATGAATAAATGGTGCAAGATTTGACAATTTACTGTGTTTGGTTAGTGGCTTCAGAATTCGTAAACTATCAAGTTCGTCAGCGAACTCTTGCTGCTGAACTAAATAAATGATCTTATAAGCTGACATAAGTTCCGTTAACGTTAGCACTCCATGTGTTTTCGTTATGCCTAGTGGCTTATTTTTGAGGCGCAAACAAGCTACTGTTCTCTGCAAGGATTTGAAGGAAGAAAATCCCGTAATAATATGATCGATTTTGATTCTGACCAGCAATGATACTGCTGGCTTCAATTCAAGAACGTTGTCTCTATTTGTTGAGAAATCTCTATGTAGCCAATAAACGTCTTATCTGATTAGCCAGGGTGGGCCATCCATCCATAGCTTATTATTGCTTAGAAACTCCATTGGTGATTAACCTCTTGAAATAGCGTCAGCTGGATTGTCTGGAGATGGAATATGATGCCAATCTTGTGCTAACGTGTGTGACTGAATTTCTGCAATTCTGTTTGACACGAAAGTCTTGAGTGTGTGGGGCTGAGTGGCAATCCATTGTAAAACTATTGTTGAATCCGACCAGAATCTAATGCTGTGGTATTGCAATCCTAGGCTCTTCGTGGTTGTAACATACAGTTTGGTCAGTAGCATTGTAGCACATAGCTGTAATTTGGTATGATGGTAAGTTTGATCGGAGCCACTCGAGATTTAACGCAAACCAAACATACCATCATGTTTCTTTGATCATCAGTGGATCTTACATATAAACACGCTCTCCGTAGGCACGTTCACTGGCGTCGCAGAACCCATGTAACTGAATTTGCTGGTGATTATTTGTTAGGATTCACCGTGGCACGCTAAATTGCTTAAATTTTCTTAAGTCATCATTATATGATTGCCATTCTGCTTGTATGGCTTCTGGGACTGCATCATCGCAGTTTATGTGAAGTTTCCAAAGTGATTGAATAAGTGTTTTTGCCTTGACCACTACTGGTCCTAGTAATTCCAGAGAATCAAATAATTGTGATAGTCTTGATAACATATTACGTTTTGTGATTTGTGATGCAGTTTCCGATATGTTGATTGAATAGCTGAAGGTGTCCTTGGATGGGTTCCAAAAAATACCAAGTGTTTTTCTTATGTCTGAAGGATCGAGAAAGAATTGTTCTAATTGTTCCATGCTAGCCAGATCTTAAAGGAGATTTGGTTGGTTTGATATTTATTGTCTGATGTTGAAATCGCCTAGTTTTGCTAGGGCAACTATTGCTTGCTGTTCAGTAGCAGCACCAGTGAGAAGATCATCCATGTAGAAGTCACTTTTGATAACCTTGGCGGCTACAGGGTATTGTGATGTTTCATCACTAGCCAATTGCTGTAGTGAGCGCATTGCTAAGAAAGTTGCACCCATGTATGAGGTTGAGTGCCAACCTCGACGCCGCACAGTGGTCTGAAACGCGAATCTAGCTGGAAAAAAATAGCAAAATCGATGGCGGTGGAATCGAACTTCGACTATTAGAAATCTTCGAAACAATGATATATGATCGAGCTATAGCCCCCTTTTTAATTATAGATACTCGTACGAGTCCTGTAGACTATTATAAAACCATTATTTTTTGAATATTTTAAAGTTGTATACGCGGTAGCGATTAGAATGAATGGGATTTATATTGATACCGCAGAACTAACGATTGTATTTAAAATAATACATTAATGTTCAATGATCATTAGGGTATAATGTATTTGTTTTATATTTTTTCAATCGTCTGCCCTCCCGGATTAAGAGATGCCAGAAAATTAACACAAAGCTTACCTTTTATGTTTTTCAAACACCTTTAAGAGTCTGTACGAAAAAAGTATCGATTAGTATTGGTTTGGTACAAATTTCTACTGTTGAAGTGAAACTTCAAGAACAACATACTAAAAGGGCATCTGCCAGTTTTTGCCTATTTTCAAGTTACAGGTTTGCTTGTAGAACATGTTTAGCCGGCAAATGATTAAAAGTGTTTTTCATCACTTTTCAAAGGTATCTACGAAAATTCCGCTTTATTTTTTATGATTGGGATTATGTGAAAGCTTGAGTGTGGGCCTATATTTGAGTACCGAAAATACTCTATCCTTTTTAAACCGTACGAAGTCTCTATTTTCCGCTGCGCATATACGAGCCTAGACTCATCCCCGAAGACTCTCAATGTACGTCTCTGCGGCGCACAGTAGTCTGAAACGTGAATCTAGCCGGAAAAAAATCATTTCTACGTCCGAATCATATCTAGTGGAATAAAATTGTAGTAAACAAAGTAGAATGAACAAGCAGTCTGCTTGAAATTCAATAATTACAAATTTGATGACAGATTTACAAAATTTTAAAATGTGTATAGTATGTTAATGAAAATAATCAAAGGCAGGGATTGTGAAAAATGCATTTTAATATATCGACTCAACTGTTACTCCGTTTTTTTGAAAAAGTATAAACAACAAAAAAGATACTTAGAATATTATCCGTACTATATATATATATAACATAGAAAAAATCCAACAGACATAAAAATGGGCACTGGTAATGAACAGTAATTGGTAGAGGAAAATATCCCAGGTATTCGAATTTCTTAGGCATAGCTTAACCACTCGGGGATGCGTCTAGGCTCGTATATGCGTAGCGGAAAATAGAGACTTCGTACGGCTTAAAAAGGATAGAGTATTTTCGGTACTCAGATATAGGCCCATTCAAGCTTTCACATAATCCCAATCATAGAAAATAAAGCAGAATTTTCGTAGATACCTTTGAAAAGATGAAAAACACTTTTAATCATTTGCCGGCTAAACGTGTTCTACAAAAAAACCTGTAACTTGAAAATAGGAAAAAACCGGCAGATGCCCTTTTACTATGTTGTTCGTCAAGCTTCACTTTAACAGTAGAAATTTGTACCAAACCAATACTAATCGATACTTTTTTCGCACAGACTCTTAGAGGTGTTTGAAAAACATAAAAAGTAAGCTTTGTGTTAATTTTCTGGCATCTCTTAATCCGAGAGGGCAGACGATTGAAAAAATATAAAACAAATACATTATACCCTAATGATCATTGAACATTATTGTATTAATTTAAATACAATCGCTATGTCTGCGGTATCAATATAAATCCGATTCATTCTAATCGCTACCGCGTATACAACTTTAAAATATTAAAAAAATAATGGTTTTATAATAGTCTACAGGACTCGTACGAGTATCTATAATTAAAAAGGGGTTATAGCTCGATCATATATCATTGTTTCAAAGATTTCTAATAGCCGAAGTTCGATTCCACCGCCATCGATTTTGCTATTTTTTCCAGCTAGATTCGCGTTTCAGACCACTGTGGGACGTGGAGCAGGAGGCCAGGATGGCTGGAGGATGGAGTTTGGCTAATATTGCTGCCGAGGTCTTCTGGCCAGCTGTTCTATGTGGTGGCCTTCATGCTCGACGCATAAATGCATCCTGTGGAGCATGCTCGCGCGAACGTCAGCCAACACCACCGTTCGCCTTAATTCCTCGGCACATTCCATAATTCTTTCGACGAGACGCTCTTCTGTCTTGATCGGCACTTTGTACACGAGATTTTTAAGGGCGCCCCAGAAAAAAAATCTAACGGAGTTAGATCTGGTGACCTTGGTGGCCACTCGACCGGACCATGGAGCCCAATCCACCGAGGGTCGAAAGTTGCATTGAGGTGGTCGCGGGATGTCCTAGCGGAGTGTGCTGGCGCTCCGTTCTGCATGAACCACGGGTTTTCATTCTCTGGACCGAGAATAATCCCATCCGGGAGCAATCCTGGTAGATGACGCTGTGTTATGGAGTGTACGCCTTGACCTTTTCTTGGCGTTCGCACTACCTCAAAAATGTTCTTGTCTTGTTAACAGGTCGACATAGATGAGAGAATTGAACTGCTGGTTCATTGCTTGGTCCCTTATAAGGGGTGCTATCCCCACCTCATGTCACTGATAGTTCAATATTTTTGTGGGTTAATTGCCGTTTGTCCTTGCAGCGTGACTCGGCTCATTGATCCGTACCCTTGCAGGTAGTCGGAACCCTTGAGGGTGTGCCGAGGCCTTCAGGCCTGGTCCCAAAGTTATTTTCTTATATTTTACAGGGGGTGTACTGAACACGCTGAAGAAATTTGAGATAAGCCTCGGCGTTAAGGCGATGGGGTAATACAAATGGGCCGACAATTGCGTCGCCCAATATGACGGCCCAAATATTCACAGAAAACTGCCGTGTGGCGTTATTTATTACCACCGCCCGAGGATTTTCAGTCGCCCATACGTGGGTGTGTAGTGGTTGAGGCGGCCAGTTCGCCCAAATCCTGCACTGACTCGCGCACCAACCACCGGCAAAATGTCACCCGCCGCCCGGGATCGGCTTCTTGCAACTCCTGTACGCGCTGCACATGATAAGGATAGAAGTCCTCCTCGTACAGCACGCGAAGGACCGTTGTATGTATGTGCGACGTGGCAACAATTTCTTTTGCATCTTGTAGAGTTCATACATTCAACAACGTTGCCCGTTCTACAACCGGCTTGGATTACCAGAGAGCTAAAATGCTATCGGATGTGATTTAATGATTTGTTTAGAGATATTTGTTTAGAGACATGCGTGCGCCTGGCTAAGGGAAGAGGTTCATCATGATAATTTTTCCAACGAAGCTGAGAGTCGACATTTTAATCGACGACCGGCGAGTTGTCAGTATTGACAGATATTGGCGACTGCACATGAATTGTTCTACAGGTGCGAGGGAATGAGCAAGCAGGGGACGACAAGCTGAGCGAGTCGGCGGGGAGCATAACCGAGAGGGGCGAGAATTCTGCAAGATTTGTTCGACTTATTCGACTAACTAGCACTTGTACTCTCGAGAGCTACAAATGTCCAATTACTGTTTGGCACTGCTTAAAAGTGTCAAACATTTTATCAACATCATTTTACAAGTTGAGCAACGCGTACAAAAAATGGACACTTCAGGGCATTCAGCGGATTCCCAAAATTAATTTCTTTAACATGAGGGTACGGCTGCTGGGGAAATACTGGAAATTGAACGTGAGAAACCGAAGTTGTAATAATTTGCGCGGTTGTTGCGTTATCGATGCATTTTGCACAGAAAAATTGACACCGATTTTGGCATCTCCGTAATGGGAAAAGTTTAAATGACTTACGCATTGCCCTTCTTCACTTATTGGAGATTACTGGTTCTATTAATTTACGCAAAGTCGGAGATGGCGCGAGTTCGCTTAATGGGAGCATTTAAAAAGAGGTCGATGGCAGGTGGCCCGAGTTAGTGCCGATACATTGTATGAAACGTCGTGTCCAAAATTAACCCAGAAACAGGTGGTGCAATGAACTCCGAAGCCACAGATTTTTCAAACGTGCCGCCCGATGTTGCATTGTCTCAATACGGAGATTCCGTCTCTGCGATGCTCGCTCGCCGATGACCGGCCGGGGGGCTCGAGAGTGTAATGAATGAAGGAACACACACGCAGCCTGTGTAAATGAGCATTCGGCAGCCGAGGGAAATTCTGTCATCTCTGCACTGGAACGAATCAGTAGCATCACGCACAGCATTTAATGCCTTGGCTGCTGGAGGCGTATGAACGCGTCCGCAAATTCGACGAAAGGACCCGAGGGACGAACTCTTTTACATTTCCTTGCCCTTTCTTCTAAGAGATGGTCAGAAAATAAGAAATTGAAAATTGATATTTTTTTCGAAAAGAACTATCAAAGCTATTGACATGAAACTCGGTACGCATGTTATTAGCATACTCAGCAACAAGTGTAACTTTTTCGGTTACACAATAACGCATAGTTTTTACGTGGTGTAAATCTGAAGAAAGGGCTAGGAAATGTAAGGGGGGAAAAAACGCTACAGCGAGTAACTGAACTCGGACCAGCACGGTTACAACTCTATCGCTTTGCCGCGCCGCCACTTTGACACTTGCGTGAAAAAGTATCTTAGGCATCTGATAAAGTTGATTCACTGGATTTGGATGGACTTAAACGGGCAGCGCGGCCCGATTAATTAGGGATACTAGTCATCGCAAGCGCATGCTATTAAGAAAGTGGCTAGGCTGGAGGAAAGGCGAAGAAGCAGCAGTCGAATGATGCCGTGCCGTAGCTTGCTCGGATGTAAGGAAACGAAACATCCGAGGGGCAGTCGGGTTAGCGCCGCTGGTGCGAATGAACCAAGGCAGCGATACGATTTTGTTTCCGATTTTGATTCTCTCATGCTGGCCGGCAAGATGTTTCATGTCATCTCCAAACGCTAGCTCAAATCGAGATCAAAGTTCAGATACGTTAAGTCCCTCTAAACACGTACCACTTTTAAATTGACATTATGCGTACTATTTTATTCTACAGCTGGCGAAGGTAGTAGAAGTCGTGCCAATTTTCAATGATATTATAAAATGTCAACGCTACAGTCTCACGTATCATTCCCCTTATTAAGTCCTAAACACGTCACTAATAATTGTACGTCTCAATGAGAATCCTATCGTAGGGCGAAATTATGTCCGCTGTCCCACACAACTCTGCAGCAGGTTTGCCAGATTAGGAGGGGGAAATGACGCATGACGCATGTTAAATTCTGGAACTAAAGATCAGGTTCTGCTATACTCCTACAAAACGGTGGTGCCTTTGTCGCCCCTTCCACCTGTTGGAGTTTCTAACTAAAAAATTTGTTATCCAGTTTTTAGAATTACGGTTTCCCACTGGAATAGAACCCGAAGTAAGGGATTGAATAATCGTATTTACTTGTTACATTGTAAAATACACATTTTATTATATTATTGTTGTGCAGCTGACCCAAAGTGCAATAATACACATGTAACTTAATTCGATTAAAATAAAACTATACATGTATAAAATCTTACAAACATCCTAAGTAGTACAAACATTGAATTATAAATATAGGGTGTAAACTTTCGGTTAAGGAAATAGAAATTTCACGTACGAGGGGCATTCACGAACACACAAATTCAAACAATTATGAAAATGATTGCAAATGGGAAATTTTATATAAGAAATTGTTCTCTGTTTAGGATGAGTTACTCTTCGATTTGTAATAAATTTCATAATTGTTTGAATTTTCGGGTTCGTGAAGGTCCCTTGTTAGTGGGAACCGAAAGTTATTATGCCCGATATTAAATATAATAAAATAAATAAAATGCTATTATGTACAAGTAATAAAATGATACTGCATCCCCATGAAGACTGCAAGGAGTATCGTTGTCCGACATGCGATCTAAAAATAAAAAGATTTATATGATTATTAATACAATAATATGATCATATGTAAAAGGAGTTGCATAATTTTATTCAAAACTCATCTGTTGCAAGGGATTCGTTGCCATGGCCTGGTTGCTGCTGGCACTGAAAATTAAAAGATTTATTTTTTATTATTACCTCAATCATATTCATGAGGGAGTTGCATAATTTTGTTGAAAACTCTCACCTGAGGCATTCCCTGCCATGGCCTGGTTGCTGCTGGCACTGAAAAATAAAAAAAATAAGATTATTAAAATGTACAACTAAGGATTGCAGTGCAACTGCATACTCTTACCTTGTTCAAGAGAGATCCTTGTGTGGCCCTGGGATTGCTGGCACCTAAAATAAAATAAACAAGATTATTAAAATGTACAATACTCAGGATTTTAGTGCAACTGAATACTCTTACCTCATGATGACAGCTGTTGAAATCTTCTACAGTCATCTGCTTCTTATTGATCTAATTCTAACTTATATTTAAATATAAAAAATACAATACATAGAATACATACAGCATCCGACTAAAAAGGTGTCACGTTCCGGAAAATGGCTGGCGGGCGGAAACGCGAATTTGGGTAGGTGCGTCTAAGATATCGTGTGGTTCATGGCGGTTACGTGGTCGGAGAAGACGGCCTGCCTGTCAGCCCGCTGAAAAAGCCATGCATACCGGGTGTGGATGAGAATACGAAGGTGCAGTAAGGAACGCGAATGAAGGATATAGGCAAGAGAGTATATGTCTGAGATAAATTATTTATTGAAATATCAATTTTAATTATGCGGTACACAGTTAGATTATAATATTACCATAGTTGGCATTCTCTTAATTAAGGAATTCTAGAAGGTAAGAAGAATATAGCCATCAAACATTGTTAAATCTCTGAAGATATTTATTATCAGTGTGCATGGATTTAATAATAAATACAGGCGTTCAAACCGGACCATAAGGCTCACATTGTCGGTAAGGTTATTCAGTAAGGTTCTGAATAAGGTGTAGGAGGTGTGAGCTCCTACGTGAATGGAATATTGCGCCGTTGATGCACTAGAGGCCACTTTCGTGGCCTGGCTACAATTCCTCGAGAGAATACAATGTGAAATGAATTGGTCATACAAGTGTGGATCATAAGAATGATCCACATGAGTCATTTGGCTTGAGAAATACAATGAGCAGGACATGTGATCAGATCACAGATGCTTACTGTTCGACGTCTCCGAGGCGAGAGCGTTATCAGCACCCGAGAGATGACGAGCAGATAGAGCAGTTCATGAAATATGGCGCCAGGGTGTGCATGGACTGATCAGACTTCGATCTGGTATCTCTAGATCACCAGGTGAGGTTGGGTCACTGTGGGCTGGGTGCTAGGTGACAGGTGGGGTTATGTAGGAGTGGCCTGTGAGCAGGTTCAGCTTAGTCCTGTGTGGATTGCCTATTTACTCTTCCTTCAATTCCTCACAAGACTGAGATGAATATGAAATGATTATTGAAGACACTTCGAAGTGTTCTGTACACATTATGGTTAACATTATATTCGTTTTGTCTCTTCAAATCTCTTTTACGTTTTTACATGATATGGCAGTGCTTTTATTCTAATTCTATGGTAAATTTGACATTACGATGCATACGTGCAAGTATTTATGTCTTTTTTCCTTTTACAGAGTGTATCGCAAGCAGCGGTATCGGTGAAAAAAATTAATAAAACCGAAACCATATTTTATCATTGATTCTGGGACGGAAAAAAAATCAGATTTTTTCTTTAATAGTTACATTCTCTACATTTTCTCGTTTTTTCGAAGCCGATAGCATATTTTGATCGCGAGATATTATTTTTTTCTCGAATACCCTTCGAAGAAAAAGGCTGTAACTTGAGAAGAAATTATTTTGTTGTCGTTCAAACATCTCCCTAAATTGCCGTCAAGTAAAGCCCGGGTGCAATTTTTGGCTGCTTACCCGGCTACTGCCTTTGGACATTTGTCACTACTGTCACAGCTCCTGTAAATTGCAACCTGAGTGGTTGCTAGAATTTAATCGATTCGAGCTTAAAACATTAATTGAAAGTAAAGAAGATCAGAAAATATTGATAGAACAGATACAATAACTCGTCACTGAAGTCATTTTAGACAGGTAGGTATCATGCACGAGTTTATTGTCGTTAATCATAAAAATTGGGATTAATAGTAGGGTAGAGCTATACACCTAAAGGAAGTCTTTAGGCTCTCAAGAGTAAAGTCCTCTTTACATGATTGTTCCGGCGAATTTAAAGGTTTTTCCAGGTTGTTTTATAAATATTTAGCTAAGATATATAATTTATTACTATTGGGCTTATAACTACAGCCGTTTAACGGCTGCATTATGTATCTCCGTGTTCCACACTGTTTTTGCTATAATTTTGCCAAATGTTACTGTAGATAATTACTACTTTGGAATAATGTTCTGAACAACCTAGAGCAGCAAAAAAGTTGCATTTTCAAAAAATGGGGGACCAGCCAAAAAGGTGTTATATTGATTATCTCCATACGTTTTTGGTTTCTTAACTCGTTACTTTGGAACAATTTAGAAGAAACATAGAACAAGTTGGAACAAGGAAAAAAATATTGAAAATTTAAAAATGAGTGGCTAACTACTACTTCATAGAGTTACCAACCAGCAATATTGAGAATTCAGTATCGATTACTAGCTTTGTTCAAAATTGTATTGTATCGTCTTTCATAATCTATGATAAACAGAATTCAAGATGGCTCATGAGTTTTAATATGTTATAATAAGTAACCTAAGAAAAATAAAAATCTTATAATATACATTTTGTTGGCTAAGAAATTGCCTATCGCTCAGTCCTAAAAAGGATTGGCATCATATTGTTTACACTTTGTATATCACACATGTTCAGAATTACACATCTTCGAGTAATTCAAAACTGATTTAATGCTTGTGATTGTTTTAGGTATATTCAAGCTGGTACGGTGCAAAATGAAAAGTACATATTATCTATATTAAATTAGGCCAAAAACAGACTGAATACGTTAAATGACCTTGTATTACCAAATTTATTATTCTTATGGACAATACCGACGTACACGGGGAAGATCAATACAGAATTATCAGGTACGATTTGTATTACATTTAGTTAATTTTATATATACATATTTATATACATATTAACCTTGAAGTAATAACAAAAAGTTTTTAGCATGAGTGCCAACGCATTCTCACGTTGCTAAATGAAATGCAATTTTCTCATCGTATGATTTTTATTGTAAGATCTAACCTTTCTCAGCATTATTTAAAGCATGTAATAGTAGAAGTAGGTTCTCGAACTACCATTCTAGGTTAAAATAGCTTTAAACATAGAAATCCGCGACGAGAAGTATAAAACAAAGAATTATGATCTGAGTAATTATTTACCAAGGGGCTTTTACCCCCGATTTTGACGACCTTGAAATATATTGTTGGGAGAATGATTCTGAACAACTGTTCTCTACGCATGTAACCGCCGTGGTGTTTTCGCTTCAGAGATATACACAAAATATATCGAATACTAGTTCAACGGTACGTATCTCACTCTGTCCGGTGATAGAAATCTCAAGGCCGATGCGGTACGAGGTCCACGAGCGGGTTACGGATGTATTGAACCTATTTTAAAACGTTGCGAAATTGGTGAAAATTGACGTTATTGAGTTATTAGGATTTGAAATTCCAATGATTTTGCATGCATTCTTATGTGAAAGCACTTTCCTCGAATGAAACAGCAAAAAATGTTGAAAAACAGTGCCAGCTTCCTGTTGTTCCAGCGAATCTAAAGGTTGTTCCAGGTTATTCTACCAATAGTTACCTAAGATATATAGTTTGGGATTGTTCGGGTCATAACTATAGCCGTGATCATAAAATTGCGTCTCTCCGTTGCACCACAGTATTTTTGCTATAACTTTGCCAAATGTTGCTGAAAACAATTAATATTTTGGAACGATGTTCAGAACAACTAGAACAATCTAGAACACCTCAAAAAAGTTCCATTTTCAAAAAATGGGCGGCCAGCCAAAAAAACGTTTTTTTTATATTTCCGACACATTTTTGTTTTTTTGACGTGTCACTTTGGAACAATTTATCATCAATCAGTGCTTCTTTATTATAAATTCCTGTTCAGTCAATCTTGATTTAAATAAGCACATATAAGGAGAAGAATAATAAAAGATCCCACGAGGATACACTTTTACCGCTCAAGGTGTATCCGCGGAGCAATAGTAAGGTTTAACTTTAGCCTAGGGCATTCTTTCATGATCAATGAGCAGGATTGAGTCTGGTTAAGGTGAAATAGCCCTTAGCACGATCCCAAGACCTGTTCTGAGCTATTGGAAGTAACTAGCCATTCTTTTAATTAACAAGGTCCAGTCTTGAGTCTGGTTAAAGTGAAATAACTCTTAGCACGATTTTAGAGCATATTTAGGACTCGCGAAGCCTGGCTCGTAACAAGTGAATCTCCGCCACCCTATTAGAGAATTATTGAAGAGAATGGCACGTCTTTCTAGATAATCTTGTAACCCTGTTCATATTGCATTCAAAGGGGAAAGCAGAAAAAGGAGCCAAGATTACTAAGATGTCTGAAATCATTGGCCAAATGAAGAAGGTCATGCACATTATATGAGAAAAAAGTTAAGCCATGCAGTCCTGTCCTCCTGGCTGACTCGTTGATGGTAGAGTGGCGAAGTCTGTATGTCAGGGAGAAAGAAGCAAATCAAACCCACGCGGATAGGTGGCTAAGATGTTTATTGGGCCAGGACGGCCAGAAACCCTACAGCCCTCACGCTCGCGTCCGAACGATCGGCGTTCGGACCCTCGGCTTTCCCGTAGCCGCTGTACAATTTAATTTTCACCCTTACTCGTTGCGCTCGCCTCGCGCTCGCTAGATCGTAAGGCTCGGATACGCCAGTTGTAATTCGCAAACGAAAATCGTCTCTGCAGCGGAGCTGCTCGCCTTGATGTGACGCGGTGGTTGACGGTATAGCTACGTAGCCGAAAAACTCAAAAGACCGATCGAATTCCCAAAGACTACCGTCCGGGGTGGACAGCCGTGACGCTCCCGGCTTTCATACGCCTCACAATATAGTATCTCAAAGTTGAACCGGGGACTTTGCGGCGACTTGAAGAGTCGCGCCATGGTAGTAGCCGCCTAGTGACCGATGGTCACCCGCACTAGGGTTGTCTCTACAGGAGCGTAAACGGCCGGCACTGTGACCTACAGATTGACTTAGGCAGGCAGGTAATTGCACTGGGCTCACCTCTCAGCTGGTTCAAACTCCTCGCCGATCTTTCGCTCTCCTCTGCTCTACTATTCGCACTCGGTAATTTGTTCACGCACTCGCCTACTGCACAGTCACTCACAAAGTGACTCGCTTCCGGCGGTACCAAAATTTTGCCCAGTGTTATGTTGCCGCCTTACGCTCTCGATCTCTCGATGCCGCCGCGCCAGTCGATATCGATCGGTGTCAAGGGCGGGCGTATCGATGCCGCGCGCTGAAATCGAACGCCTCGCTACGCTACGCTATCCGCCGTTGTCTTCAGTCTGCGGACGCTAGGAGCTCCTGGGCCCCGGCGGTCTGTCTGTCCTCGTCCTTGTTACCCATCGTGCTCCCAGGCTTAGAGCGGCCCGATCGGCTGCCATCACTATGGCTCGCAGTTGGGGGCATCCGGGCCCCTCCTCCTCGACCGACTGGTTGTCCTCGTCGCTATATCAAGCTCGCAAGTAGAGACAGTGAGTTAATAATAATTCGATGGCTACAGGCGGGGTACCCCTTGGAGCTACGGTGTTTAAACGAGGTGGCGAGTGCGTGGCGAGAGCGGCGCGGGGTAGGAGTTTTGCGACTGGCGCGTCTGCCCCGTCACAGCGGGAACGGGGCAAAATAATTTTGGAGTATAAGGGGTTATTTTCCTTCATCCATCTTAAGAGCTGAACAATGTTGTTTAAATCCACCAATTTGTCCTACACTATTTTTGATTTTGTCGGAATTCCACGTACTAATATAGTATAAACCTCATGGTTAGGATTTATTGCAGCCTTTACGGGCGTATCTTCTTTAAACTCTGCTCGATTGGCAGCGGTAAGTGAAATGCTCTTCCCTTTATTTTTAGGATCATGTGCCTGTGTGGTATCTTTTTATTCATTACTGTACCACACTTTCGCATGCTGAATTAAAATTTTTCATAATCATTTAACGATGTCTGTATCTCAGGCATTCTTTCTACATAGAGATTATTTAATACGCATACAGGCGGCAAAGCACTTTTAGCCTTTTCAATAATAGCAGATATAGCCAACGTTTATCTTGTGTATTTCTAAGTAATCCGTTGACATGTCCTAATATTTTCCAACCATTGGATTTCTCATATATGTCACACAAGCAACATTTTTCCAACAAGGCAATTTCTCACATGATATACATGCATTTCGAGGAGCGTCCATTGATTTTTCCGTGAGTAATTTAAACGCTCTAAAATGTGTTGTGGATAGTGCGTAGACAGGAAACGTGCTGCCAGGGGTAATGATTGATAAATATCGGGCTTTATACACCAACCATGCGAATGCCCCAATTTAGTTGTATATTTTATTCTGCATTGCTTCAAACGCCGTACTAATTTTGGTATGTTTATTATTCGCCTACATTCAGATACAACTTTAAGCAATCGCTGATATCGCTCAAGTATTTCAGACTTCTGAACTGTACAAAATTCGTTACAAACCCATGATTTCTTAGACTTTACACCGGGTTTGGATTCCATTAATAATGGTAAAACATTTATAACCTGTTCATACTTATTCAGTACGAGAGGGACGTCTCCTTTAATTTGATAATATTGAAATCGTATACAGTCTCTCAAAAATACAATTCCGTCTTAGGAGTATGTTTGGAACTACAACATAACACATTTTGAATACTATCAATGTCACCATAAGCAAGTGCTGATAACTGTGTTAAATACAATTCAACATTTTCCCTGATACTATGCAGTGCCTTTCCCATATTGGATATATAATTCTGTCTAACGAACAAACACCATTTTAGTATTCGTTCAGCCTGAATTTTTCCGCTGATAAGTGTGAAACTTGTAAGATCTCTGGATATTCTACGAATGTAGTTTTCAGCACTTCGCTGTAAAACTATGGTATTTCCACGAATACGGAATGTTTTATATTTGTCGCTGGATGCAGGCAAAGACTGTTTCTCTGGAAAAAATTTCGTTTAAGTCATACATCGACTATGTCTTTGATATATTTTCGCTTAAGTGAGACATCTGCTGTGTCTTTGATATGTTATCGCTTGTCGTAGGCATCAGCTGTATTTTTGATTTATTTTCGCTTAATGGAGACATGAGAAAAGTGAAAAGTGTTGCTCGGTGCATGCGTGGGCGTCTTTGCAAAGGCGTCGCTAAATGCAGACGCGGCGGGTATGTTTTTAATTGACAGGAATATAATGTCGGATTGTGCTGGCGATGCCCTTTCCTCATCGTTATTGTTACTTGTTCCTAGAGACGCAGCTTGGATTTTAGTCTTATAAAATCGACTTAGCCACATCTCTTCTGCTCTTTTCCTTCTTGCTTGTACTAAAGGCAATGACAAAATTTTCACAAGACTGGAGTGTGCTGAATCCTGCGGGAAATACGCAATACTATGCAATTTTAACATTGTGATCAGGTGACCAGGCATTTTCGCATGACCGTACATAACTTTATTCGGCCGAATATTCAACAGCAGCGAAGTTGAAAACTCTATGGAGAATAGGTCACACTGGTTTCCATTCGGTTGCTTTTGAACTTTCGCAAATACGACTGTTTTATTATTTAAATCATAAAAGGGAAACAATCTCTTTAAGAATATATTATGATCATTATGCATTTCCCTTTTATTCAATGAATCATATATGTATATAGATTTTATATCATAATACGCACATACATAATGTCCATCAAGATTTGAAGTAACACTAAGTAAAATTTGTATATACTCCATATTTTGTGGCACTTCATGTGGCACTTCGTGGCAAGATATTGCAGCTTCCATGGTTCCTGTAGAGCATACCCATATTGACTCAGAAGAGAATTAAAAATATCTATGTGGGTATCCTCCAACCATCCGTTACTGGAAATAGTGCTTTGCAACTCTTCTGTCAAGTCAACTAAAGAAATAGTGATACTACTAATATTAAATACTAAATAGGAAGAGGAAATAGGAAATGGGAAAGAGTAAAATATAAGAATAAATAAATCTGGATTGATATGATCGCAACTTCTGTCTCAACAGTCAGCCGCAAACTTTCGAGGCCAGGCTACATTTAGTGTATTGGTTGCCATGGGTATCGCAGGCTTAATCTCATCATCATACATTGTATGCTAGGCGGTATGCATGGGTAAATCTTTATCGCCCATACTGTAAAATTATGATGCATTCTCGAGGGTACAATTACATTTCTTTTCGAGGAAACTGTTATCTTATTCGAAATAAAGGAAATATGGTTATATCCCATCAAAAACATTAAAAAGAAAAAAATTCCAAGTAGCCTCCCCGCGCCACCACCGCCTGACGGCCCCGTCACTGTTACATATTCATCCTCTCGGACTACTTTTCTTAACATTATTTCACACGTAGATTCAATAATTATAACTCGCTAGCTTCCTACATAGAATATTCCTGCGTATTTTTCGAGCCTTAAAACTGTGACTTCGACTCCTTCGTTCCGTCTTATCTCTAGTTTTAATGGGTTTCTAGTAAGGGAGCAATGCGGCGTGCATACGGTGCATCTGTGTAGTTCCTAGAACTCAAGTATGGTCAGACCCTTGGCGCCCTATACTCCCACCATACCCCCTTTTCACTGAGTTTTTCGGGTATTTAAGTCCTAAATTCTAGTGGAAAGCGGAGGAATCAGTTCCGAACTCTCATCGACGGCGAAGCTCTGTCATTTGGACCAGCGAAGAACACCATAGTACATCGAGCACCAGTCTCTTTCGAAGCAGTTACAATTACCGTACGTACATCGTGTCTTACCGCGATCGTTAAGCAAGTCACAGTTTTTTCGTTGAAGTTGGGCCGCTGAAAGAAAGCAGCCGGTGAGGGAGGGTAGCCAGCTGGGATTTTTTACCCTCTCCAGTTACATTTCGGGAGTGTGTAGCCTGACTTCCTCTCACGTGCTTCGTAGTATTGCGTCAGTGACGTACCCAAGTGTTAAGGGAAGTGGCAGTGACTGCGCTTGGGAGAGGGAAATCTCAGCGGCATTTTCTCAGCGACCCGACTATAGTTTCTTCCCCGTTCCATTGGTAACGTAATACGAACTCACTTAAAGTTTATTGTAACAACTTTTCATTACCACTGGAACTTTCATTTGTATTTTGTATTGGGTTTTCAATCAGAATATATCGAACATTGTTTTAGTTTTCATTAAGGAAATCAACTGCTTCTTCATTATAAATTCCTGTTTAGTCAACCACGATTCAAATAATCACGATAAGGAAAAGAATAATAAAGCACGATCCCAAGCTCTGTTCTGAGTTATTGAAAGTAACTAGTATAAAGGGGTTAAGGGGCTAGGCTAGGCTCATCCGCGGTACTGCAGAGTTGCTGTGTTACCGGCGAAATTGGCGTAAAATATGAGTTCAGGAAAAAACTTCCTGTTTGTTCATATGAAATGATTTTGGGTTGGAAAAGATTCAAATCGAAAGAAGAGACTCTAATAGAAGCGGGGTGTATAGTATTTTCATGAGCTTGTGTTGTTTTCTAGTAATATTAGTCAACCCAACGAAACCAAGATCTGCAAATTTTCCAAGATGGCCACGAAATACACTAACTTTTTCGTGGAGTATATTTATATCATTCCCGTATTTTCTTTGGAAAATAACCTAGCACCCCGCTTCCCTTATGAATTAAGGAACATCGCAAGCTATATTTTGTCTTGAAACGGTACGTAATCGAGACGTGGGAAGATTTCCCCCGTAGCTCTGCTTCTTGCCGGATTTTCCCATAGTGTCGATTATACAGATCAACATTCATGAGTACTTTACTCTGCGCTGTTTGACAGCTTTGACAACTTTGACAGCGAGTTCTGGGGTTAGGCATACACGCGATGCAGATATACTTCACAACAATATGATTTTACAAGAATGCCCTACCCATACTTATGTTTTTTAGCTGTGGGATTTATCGGATTCGAGTAAATAGTTCCTTAGTTTCTTAGTAAATAGTAATGACTTGTTTTGAATCATTACAAGTGCACAAAATTCGAATATCTTTACCAAATGCACTGTCTTGTTAGTTAAATATTCTTACGATGTTGTAATAATTTGGGCATTTCCTATTATCGATGAGAGCCTACATTTTGTTTTGGATACTCTGTAAAATGATGTTCAACAGTTGATCTTTCAGTTTTTGTATGTTTCCAAAAAGTTTGACTCAACAACCAAACATTTGTTGAATACAGCTGTTTGAGTTTGGATCAAGAGTCATTTATTCAATAATGTGAAGCTTTTGAATCTTAGTAACCAAAAGGAAGTTACAGGTTTGCAAACATGTCTTTCAATTGAAGTATTTAGACCTGCATAACAGTTCTTTGCCAATAATTTTTGTGAAATGGATTGTCTAATCGAGATCTGCTATTCCATAGTTACTTCTATTGTTATAGTATAAACTGGAATGAAGTGCAGTTGTGGATACTTTTGCCAAAGTACTCTTCATTGTCTTGAATGCTTGACTGTCAAAAATATATCAAAGGAGCTAATATATTAACCATCCTCGTTTCTGCTATATTTGATACTAGAATCAGAGGACGGTTACTCAGAACTAATATTTCAATATAAAGATACGTATGAGTACTGGTATATGCGTTTACAGTTTTTAGGGTTTATAGGCCTCAAATTACTGTGCAAATTATATTGACTCAACTTGAAGTGATTGCCTTTTATCAAATTTTTCATTTAGTTACTGCACTTTTTTTAAAATTCCATTAATCAGAAGACTAACAGTTCTATAGTTACAAACTCCTTTACATACTCATAAACAATGGCACTAAACAATGATATGACTGTCATTTCTAGTAACCCCAGCCCAGTGTATCTAGTGAAAAAGCGCATGCTAACAAAGGATCCAAATAATATTTTATTTTCAGGTTTTTTAAAAATGCAATCTTGTATTTGTTTTTGTAAAATATAAATATTTCCCATAGCTCAAAAGCATACATACACCCTAATATTCCTAGCACAGGTGTATGATAACATTCTTCCTCCTCAACAGAATTACTATGCATTCCCAGTGCATAGATGTATATTATTTGCCCTGCATATCTATAATAGAAACTGTCGCAACACATTTCACACTGGGAATCGAACTCATGACTTACTATTGGAATCTGTTTACCATATTGAGACACTACTTCGATTGTTCTCATTACGTGTTTTCTGTCTGAAAAAAGACTTCAAATACCATTTAGTAGAAAAAGTGTGACAGGTACGTTTAGTCGGCTACACTTTCGATCTCTACACGTAGAGTAATATTTCATAAAAAGAAGTTATTGATTTTGTTGGAAATTATATACGTCATACAAATCATTCAAATCATAATCTATAAAATTTGTAATTGTATAATATGGAACAGTATAGTTGCAGCGTACTATAAATATTTGGTCGTCCAAAATGTAATTACAGATATAGAACAGAATCGCAATTCTTTTACGGAAATGGGGAAATTCCATGATAGTTCTATAAGTAGTGCTATAAGTATAAGATGATGGATTTCGATTTGAAAAGGATGAGTTCGATTCCGCGGTCAATACAATACAGTTCGCGTCTCTTTTTACATTTCCTGGTTTTTCTTTTACTTTATATTTTGATAAAATCGACATCCAATGAATTTTATGCATAGTTATACTTTTGGCAATAGACATACATATACGTAACGTGTGTATTGTTACGAGCCAGGCTTCGCGAGTCCTAAATATGCTCTGAGATCGTGCAAAGGGCTATTTCACCTTTGCCAGACTCGAGTCTTCTAGTTCCCAATCGGCCCTATATCAATCCTGGGATCGTGCTAAGGGCTATTTCACCTTAACCAGACTCAGGTCCCTATTCTCCTGTTTACCCCTTTATACTAGTTACTTCCAAATAACTCAGAACAGAACTTGGGATCGTGCTAAGGGCTATTTCACCTTAACCAGACTCAAGACTGGACCTTGTTAATTAAAAGAATGGCTAGCTACTTTCAGTAGCTCAGAACAGGTCTTGGAATCGTGCTAAGGGCTATTTCACCTTAACCAGACTCAATCCTGCTCATTGATCATGAAAGAATGCCCTAGGCTAAAGTTAAACCTTGCTATTGCTCGCCGGATACACCTTGAGCGGTAGAAGTGTATCCTCGTGGGATCTTTTATTATTCTTCTCCTTATATGTGCTTATTCAAATCAGGGATGACTGAACACGAATTTCCAATAAAGAATCAGTGATTTTCTTAGTAAAAACTAAAACAATGACCAATATATTCTGAATGAAAATACAATACAAAAATATAATAATGAGAGTGTCAGCGGAAATGAAATGTTGTTACAGTTTGCAATATACTTAAAATGAAATCGTATTACGTTACGATATTGAACGGGGGAGAAATTAACGAAAGAACTGTGACTTGCCTAACGATCGCGGTATGACACGATGTACGTACGGTAATATTGACTGGTTCCGAAGGAGACTAATGCTCGATCTACTACGATGTTCTTCGCTGGTCCGAGTGACAGAGCTTCGCTGTCGATGAGAGTTCGGAACTGATTCCCCCCGCTTTCCACTAGAATTTAGGGCTTAAATACCCGAAAACCCAGTGAAAAGGGGGTATGGTGGGAGTATAGGGCGCCAAGAGTCTGACCATGCTTGAGTTCTAAGGAACTACACAGATGCACACCAAGGGCACGCTGCGTTGCTCCCCTACTAGAAAGCTATAAACACTAGAGATAAGACGGAACGAAGGGAGTCGAAGTCACAGTTTTAAGGCTCGAAAAATACGCAGGAATATTCTATGTAGGAAGCTAGTGGATTAAAACTATTGAATCTACGTGTGAAATAATGTTAAGAAAAGTAGTCCGAGAGGATGAATATGTAACAGTATAATGAGGGACAGCCTATTATAGTTCAAAGGAAACAGAGCCACACCGATTCCCATATACAGTATAGTATGCTATAGTACGCATACGTACATACTATACATATAGTATGCGTACTTGTGATTCGACTCGGACTCGGTCTTGGAACCTCGGGAGCTGGCAGCTCCCCAGTTCAAGATCGTAAAAGCGAAAAGCGAGTGCCGCAAAAAAAGGGGATCGAAACAGTTGAACATATGCATGTGTGAAAGCTGACACACACACATTTGTAGGCTGGATCATTCGATAGACATCGCGAGCAGTTCCATCTCGCCCGTCAACATTCTGTAGGTAACACAGCGAACAGTCAACTCGCTAAAAGTCACGTGGATACCCTAGTCCCTTAAAAGGAGATTATGGACCTGAGTACGGTTGACTTGAAATAGCACTCAGCAATATCCCAAGATTGATATATGGTCGATTGGGAACTAGAAGATTCGAATCTGGCTAAGGTGAAATAGCCGTTAGCACGATCTTAGAGCATATTTGACGACTTGCGAAGCTTGGCTCGTAACACAGTAAGTACCTGTCCTGTTCACACAATTTCTCAAGCCAAATGGCTCATGTGGATCATTCTCATGTTTCACAGTTGCATGTTCTCCTCTACTCATGTAGGCGGGGTTAGTCCTCGCACACAAACCTATGAACTTTACTCAAGCCCTCTCATTATGTGTGCCAAGTTCCCTTTAGGAACTTTCAATACATCACCAAGCACACATTGTCCAGCACAGTCCTGTTCATCTTTCTGACCATACTCATGTAACGGTTGTACATTTGATTTACCTATCGATCGTATCGATCGATAAGCGTCTGTATCAATTTCGTATCAATACGAATGTCACCGGTCATTCCCAATTAATAAATCACGCCAAGTTTTTTTTATATTCTTAATCGCTAATTTATTGCTAATTGCTAATGCGAAATAAATCGAGGTATTTTTGAATGAAAACTTGGCTTTCTTGTATAATGTCTATATACCTTTTTTTTTGTTATATCTCAATTTCGTGGGGGAATGAAACTGCTGCTTGGGGCATGATTTTTTTACATTTTAATGTTTTTGGACAGGTTTCACATTCCTTATGCTTATTCTTCGATCAGTGACTGAAATACCCAAGTCATTATTTCGTCGTTCTTCTTTTGTTTCCAGCAAAACACTAGTACTTGGTAGGTGTGCTGGCTCTTTCTCACAAAAATTCATTATTTTGTCCGCCTGGGTTCTACGCCACTTACACAGAAAAGCATTGCCGTCTATCATTTCTTTGGACACTTTATTTCGTCTTTCACCTTTCAACTGTCGTTTCTCTTTATGTACTATCGAGTCCTTAAAATGTTGTATTCTACATTCCATTGTAACATCGTATTCCTTTAAAGGTTTATTTATTATGCATCCTTTAAAAATACAACTGCATTTCGAACAATGGCCTAACACGGTTAAAAAAATCCCTGTGCCAGAAATCTTCGAACGTTTGCAAACTGAAGCACATGGCAATTTAACTACGGTATATATTTCCGCGTATAACCCGTCCGTTCATACTCTGCGGAACACAACATTGTATTGCCGTTTTCTCAAAATACTATCCGTATAAAATACCTTTTCGGGGGCTATTTTGAGCCAAAGTTTTCGAGATAGTTTTAAATTAGAAGTAATCAGGTCACTGTTTGTTGTGTTTAATATTGTGTTATGGTTTGACTCAAAAATTGACGAATTAATGTGTATGTTGAAAAACTTCATGATTTTGTCTCAAAGACCGTATCTGTTTTTTCGGTAGGATTACATAAATATACTTAGGTTATAAGTGTCCAGTTTCATCAGGAATTTGTTTTGTATTTCCACTGATATTTGTATAAATTATTGAATTAGGAATAACAGGTTTACCGTCAGGATCAACAATATCTCTAGAATTTAAAGCCGAAATAATATCTAAGATATACTCTGCGTCTTTCGCCATGTCAAACAATATTCTAAGAAATAAGATATGAAAGCAATAACCCACATGTTCAGGATCTTCAGATATGCGCGCCCGGTTGCGAGAGCCGAGCTCCCTCGATAACTGTCTTGACTGAGTGCGGTGACTCCTAATTCTTACCTGCCTAATTACCGGCAGCTCACCGCACTCGGACCCTTTTCTTATAGACATCACGTCACTCGCTTCTGGAAGGTTCTCGTCACTTCAAAGCGGAAGTGATCTATTAAAGGGAACTTTCCAGAAGGCTATCGGAGTCAATAAATATCGAGGGTTATCGGCGCTCGCCCTCTCTTACAACTCGATCAGCTGAAGCAGCCACTACAAGTAATCCTTTTGTACTTTCTGAGTCGCTTGCTCTGTACATTCTGAGTCGCTTACTCAATACATTTCTGAGTCGCTTGCTCAAAACTATCTAATCTAACACAGTGAAAGAAGAGAAAACCTCGTTGTACCCATTTACATATCAAGTGTTAATTTATTGGTGAATAATATAAGGGTAATACAGTGTGATTGAAAGAAAAAGGGGAGAACTTATATTTAACTATCCTACCAAACTTAACAAACGAAAGAACTTAGTGAAACCAAACAAAACTATAAAAATAAAGGATAAAAGAATAGAAGTCTATCCGAACACTTCTCCACTGTTTGATCCGCTATCGAACACCACACAAAAACGAAAAAAATAATCTTTTTATCCAATGGTTATAATTCGTAAATTATCTTAAAACCGCCAACTTACGTGATATAAATGCCGTAAAAAGTGAGGAATCAAGAAATCAATGGTTTGGGGATTCGCAAAGAGACCAAATGCATAACGATCCTCTGATCGCACGCAATACAAATGCTGAGAACGCTGATAAAAAAATATTTTAAAAAATGGAACCGACTTCGAAAACTGACAGGGTTCTAAATAGCCAAAAACTAAAGAATATGTAGCACAAAAAATTCCCTGAGAAGTAAAAAATAATTTGTTGTTTTCATGCTTACATAAGTTTGCAGTTTGCGATTTTGGCAACCTTTCCCTATTAAGCCTAAATATAATGCAACTTTTCGGAGGCGACGCAAATATAAATAAAATAGTACAAAATTCATGAAGCCCTCACACTGAAATCTTTGAGAAAGGGGCATAGCAGGGTAGGAATAGTGAAATG
Source organism: Ectemnius lituratus (assembly GCA_910593735.2). NCBI lineage: Eukaryota > Metazoa > Arthropoda > Insecta > Hymenoptera > Crabronidae > Ectemnius > Ectemnius lituratus. The sequence goes on from OU343037.1 coordinate 2,844,239, forward strand.
GCCGCAACGGCAATAAAAATCTTTACTTTCCCCATAGTCTCTTCATTAAATAAAACAATTTTTCACAAAATTTCAACTCTAATCCTTTCCGTTTAAAATGTCTGAGGGAAAACGTGATTTAGAGTTTTTTTTCTCCCAAAATATTGAACAACGAATTTTCTCGATTTTTTTGCAAACTGTTCGATGGTACGTGGAAAATATATTTTTTCCATATTCTTTTCGTTTACCTAAGAAACTACCGACTTTTATTAACAGAAAAAAATCAGAAATTCTTTTCTTCAATATGATGTTTTAGAGCAACAATCACCAAAAAATCCAAAACATGTATTAGACTTCTCTATTAAACAATCTTTTCGGGTTTATTGATTTGGTGCAACAAAGTGAAAAAAAAAATTAAAACAGTTTTCTTAAATCTTTATTCGCTATTGAATATGTGGATAGCAGTTGGAAGATTGCCTACATTAATCCAAAAACATACCATTCTTTTATTATTCTATGTATAGTGACGAAAATTAGTAGAAGCAAGAATTGGTAATAGGATTTCACAAAATTGGAGTGGCTGAAACAAATTGTTGATAAACATATTTATTTAAAGTGCAAACACATTTCCACACTGTTTTCAGGCTTACGAATCTTGGAAACCGTAAAAGTTCGACAGTCCTCAAAAATACATTTGACTTTTGATATGTTCATTTTACGTAACAATCGCTTCTAGATAATTTCTCTCAAATGGATAGGCCAATCAAGATTTAATTTTGGATGGTAACTTTTTAAAACATCAGCTATGGTAGGAAGTAGAATTAAGTGGGTTTGTGATGCGACGAAGTGTCCTCTCCTAGCAAACAACAAATCCGGAAGGTTGATCACAATCGCCGTTAGGGGAAAAAATAACATAGCCTCCAGGCAAGGTTGCCCATTAATCCAATTTCAAAATCTGTTGTTCGCACCTAATTCTCTTCGAATTTCGCGTGAATCGTCTAGACACCGTTCGCCAGGGACGTATCATGATCACCTGCATCCTGACGACCATCTCTAATATCATCACCAGCAGCCACGATACTCCGGCTCGACGTGGAGGCTCCACTGCGGATGATAGTAGCCTACGAAGGGGTTCGAGTGCAGTATTGGCCATACCGCAGGAATTCTAGGCGGTTGGGAAGGCACATCCAGGTGGAAGGATTCATCGGCAGCGGCCACTAGGATCTTCCAATAGCGCAGGGGTACGGCCCTGTTGCGGAGGCTCCCCGAGCCTTGGAGCCCGAGTCGCGTTAGATGGCACTATCGGCCAAAAGTCAGGGGTGCAGGGGGTAATAATATCAAATCTATTAAAGTCCCGCGCGCGGAAGGAGCGATCACTCGTTGTGCAGATTCGTGACTGAATAAGTGATCTTGTGTTCCGCTGACACCACCTCAGAACTATATCGGTAAGCGACCATCTTTGTGCCAGAATTATTCTCCGTTTCGACGTTTGGCCGGTCAGGGGATTGTCCTGACCGAGTCGTGTACACGTCCCGGCCCTGTGCTTCTCCCCGTAGTTGAACCACTGTGAAGTCTCCACGAGTTTACCGCGAATTAGCCACGACCTTCTTGGAGGGCTCCCGATCTCCCGACGAGTCTTATTCCGGCCCTAGTTAAGTTTTCGCGTGTCGAGGTTCCCCTCAGGAGCTAAATCGTACCCGTTTCCGGGAGTCTCGCCGTCTCGAGACTTCGCCCCCAATTGTTAACCGATTCGTGCCATAGTTAGATCCAATTAGTCTGCTCCTCACGAGCATCTTGTACTGTCCGTGAGCGAAGTCAGTCTTTCTACACTCTCAAGTAACGCTAGCTTGACCATCTTTGTATAGCTCAGTAAATCTCGAGGCAATTCAAATCTCCTGTCTTGGTTGCGTCTCGTGCCGAATCCACCGTTCTCCTCGTTCACCGGCCTCTGAGCTACCGGGGTAGATAATCCGACTGCGACTCTTCGAAAGTTCTGTCCGGCGAATTGCCCGTCCAGTCCGAACACGTGGTATCGCAGGATACCTGGCACCCTTCTTTAGTGCCGGAATCGCAATCGGGGGTCGGGACTTAGTGTCGCGTTCCGAACGATGTACATCCGTCACCCACGTTAAGTTTGATTAATCATTTTCCTGGGCAACTGGCTGCGGGCAGCTTTATTCCCGAGCAGCCCCAGGAAAATTCCTGACAGTGAATATTTTCTTACACAAATGTTTCTTGCTTGCTTTACTATAATAAATATGAAACGATTTAGGTTTTTGCTATATCAGACAATATGGCCAAAGCAGAACTCACTTGGTGGAATACCATTCACAGTACTTACCAGAGTACTGTGACTTAGAATTAATTTTTCAATTTGTTAGAGTTATTGTGGAATGTAGACACATTGCGGCGAATCCATTACCACAGCTTTATTTAGTTGGATAAAAACAGTACAGGATCTACAGCACGTGCGCTCACTAAACAGATCAGAGTGGAAGTGCGGGCACACATGCCTGTTGTCCGACTAGGAACGCTCAAACGTAAGGACACACTTCCGCCACAACAAGTGTTGTACAGATTCCAAGATACCAAGATTTATATAAATGAAAGTACACTGAAAGTACACTGTTTTGTTCGCTCAAACTAATTTTTAAATCCATGAAACTGTTTGAAATGAAATGTTTCGTACCAGTTCACAGTAATCAAGTGTACTGTAACGTATGTTACAGTTACTTATAATTGTGAACTTAGTTCAGAAGCTAGAATGTTTCAAGCAAGAGAAAATCTATGCATGGAGTGTTTGGACGGGGTGTTATATATAGTTTTGGACTGATATGTCATCTTGAATGTCAGGAATAAAAGATTTTCGGCCAAGATAGCTACTGTGACGTGAATCGGGGCCTTTGTCCCGGAGTTTTCAACTCACGGGCGGCGGGGCGCTCGGGGATAGGTGTGGTTTCCCCGAGAGGTAGGGGGACTTGGCCGTCACAAAAAACCAACTTCAAAAACGCAGGAGAACGATGATACAAATACAAAAAAAAACAGTCCTTCGACAACTTTGGTTTTACTGATATAGTTTATTGGCCCCTCGGAGTAATTCTTCCGTACAATTTTCTAGTAGCTGTCGTACAATCCTGAGGCACCAAATACCGAACAGTGACTAGGGTTACCTGGGATCGTTGCCTAAGCAAAATCACGTACGCGAAAGGATTCCCGACTTCTCCCGGAAATAATGCCAGTCGCGGGGGCGATGATACGCGAACGATAGACGGGGACGAGCGATAGACTCACGAACGGCAAACGCGCGCGATAATCACAATAATGGAAAGATCCGGTAACGATATACACTCGAACGATATTCGCGTGACGATAGCCACACGACGATATTCACTCGAGCGATATTCGCGAGGACGATATTCACACGACGATATTCACTCGAACGATAGTCACACGACGATATTCACACGGACGATATTCAAATCCCAGGCAAACCTCAAGTTTCTCAGCAGAGAGGGGGAGGTTCGCGACTCCGAGAAAGAGCGATATTCACAAAATACACGATCGATAATCTCACAATTAATATAATAGGGCTGTAGTCGTCGCTGCTTAGCTTCGCCACCAAGCGTTTCACGAAATGGCGGCCGCGGGCCGCCGCGATATTCGAACGTAACCACAACGTGCGAGGATGGAGAAGGCGGGCGATAGCAATAGTATCAGCGATACAATATTCCCGATGAAATAATAATGAGCACAGGAAATCTCAGCTCACCAATTCCGCAACGCAGGGAGGAAGTCGGCGAAATCCTCGGCACTTTCGGGGCTGGATGTTTGAGGCACTCTCGATAGCTGCTGATGTCGAACCAAGAACGCAGAAGAATGAATTTTCGGCTGAAAATGTCCTATCTTATAGGAATGCCTAGCGCCCCGAGGGCTCGAGGATTGGCTCCCCATGACGTACCACCACCCCCTGATTGGCTCAGGGGTACTTGCCGTTCTTACCGATGACTTCTCGGTACCCGCTAATCCGCGCGGCGTAAGTTCGCGGGAGTTCGGCGGCTTGGCCAAAAACCGCCGCTTCCCCGAATTGAACCAAACAGAGCTCTGGCTCGCGCCAGAACTCTGGCAGGGCCGCAGGTAACCCTTTGGTTACCCTGCCCTAATTGAAGGGAGGAATCCTTCTGGCTGGCAATTCCTCTGCCAGCCAACAACACCAATGTCCATTCCTGTAGCGTGTACTAAGGTGTGCTCTGCGAATGGAAGTCACGAAAATGTCAGGAACCCCTGCACGTTGCCACAACGGTGGATCAACCGCGAGGACAGAGGAATAATGGAGCCGGCACTTCCGCACCCCCAAGCCCTGTCCGGAGCAGGCAAGTGGGTGTCCCTCTGACCTTCCGACCGAGAAATCGGAGGGCCCTGACAAACGAGCCGCAGCAGCGGCCGAGAAGTCATGTTCTTATTTTCAGCAGGTGATTCGTGACGCGGCCCTGGCTACGCGGCGATGCGTAGTCCGCCGATCCAAATGTTGTTCTTCTTTTCTTCCTATGCGGAATTGCTGCTCCGCTGTAATCCCAAAAGCATAATAACGCGAGGAAATACGAAAATCGCGACGCCGGTTATCCCATGGCGCGCTCGAGTGAACCCGCCGAGTTGCCTATCCCCACCCCATGCCCCGAGCGTGTCCGAAGACGTGCAAGACGCTGGCTATTGTGACGGGCAAAAATTTGCCACGTCACACTACATAAATGAATTTTTCTCTTGAAAACTTTGATCGGAAATGATTGAATGAAGGACGTAGGCAAGAGTATCTGACTGAAAAAAATTATTTATTCAGATTTGAGAATTAATTACACGGCAGAAAGCTAGATCGGAACATTAGCATAGTATTCATTCTATATAATTTGGAATTCTAAATACGATGAGAGGGATAAAGAGAATAAATATTGTTAAAGCTCCGAAAATATTTATTACCAGTGTGCATCGGTTTAACAATAAATACAGGAGTTCAAACCGGACCATAACGGCTCACATTATCAGTAATTAATGTAAAATAACACAGGCTGGCTGTAATACTATAATTTAGATTTATAACATTCTGTTTTAACTATCACTATAATCATTATAAATGACAAGTCCTTACAATTTCAGTCACACTGAAGAAGATTTAGGGTTTAAGAGAATCTAATCTGTGCTTATCTTTCCCTGACAATCTATGGAACGATAACTTCTGGCATCATAAAATGTTGGAATTATAGTATTTCAATTTTTTACCATCGCAGCGCTCTGTGCTACTATTTCTGATGGTTCGCTTCAGAAATGCACGGAAACTAGCACAAGGAAGAAGCAGAACACGTTACAACAGAGTGTTTACATAGCAGAAAAGTGAAAAACTGTGTGTGTGTCCCTACTGTGCTACTATGGAAGTAATAGAAAGGTGTTCTCTACCAGTCCTACTAGTTCACCCTGTAGTAGATGGGGTGTGCTGGACTTCAGAACCGGTGCAGACAGGTGCTTATTGCAGAAACGGGAAACGGGCTACAAGTCAAATGCGTCGGAGCGATTGCCTTTGCTATTCTCAAAAATGTTTAACAGAAAACATTAGTGAATGTCATTTCTATCTAATTTATTAAATGCTGTGTACACATTTCACTAACATTTAAAAGAGCAAGCTAGTTGGTAGCTTACCTTAATGCCGCTGCTTCTCGTCTGAAATTCGCTTGGGAGATAATGACCGTATTGCTGAAGCCTGGATGGTCTACAAATGTAAAATGCATACTAATGAATTATATTGTACATTGAGAATCCAAGTGTAGTAAAGGCACATAAATCTTGTACTCACGGTAGGCTGGCATCAGGTTTTGTCGATGGTAGCGGCGGCGCGGACCGCCAAGTTGTTATTCGGGGATGGGATTCCTTGGGGATACCATCGCAGAGCTGAAAAAGTAATTATAATCTTTAAAATTCCAGAGTTATTTCACGATCGCTACAAATTAGAAGGTCGACAGGATTTTTTTCTTACCTGGTTTGCATTAGGGCACCAATTATAAGCGCTCGAACAAATTAGCACTTGGTGGGGCCCCCGTTATTGTCTATCACGAGATTATAACGGTTTCCCATCAAGGCAGACAAATGGGCAAAATACTCCGGCCGACCCCGTAAATCCTCGCAAATCCGCATTGAATCCGCACTTTGAGTTCCAAGAGTGTCCGAAGACGTACAATACGCCAATTATGGTGGTGGGCAGAAAACTGCCACGTCGCAGTGTCTAAATACCTGCCGGCCTTCGCAAATTTTCAGTCCTAACGAGCTGTAGAGGTCGGGGGACTACTGTGCAAATTACTATGTACAGGCGGAAAAATTTATTTGAAAGTGGGACCATCCTTAAGCACGTCAGTTCAAATATTCGTTGTTTGAAAAATTGAAAAATAGTACATTTTTTCTAATTTGTTTTTCACACGTAGATAAATATTCGTATTTCTTTCCCATGTTTCTTGTGGTTGCGGTTCGTCCAGGTATCATATACGGCGGTGCAATTGTTTTCATTAGGTATCTAAAACCTTCGTTTTCTACTGTTTTAAACGGCATGCTGTCTTTGGCCATCATAAACAGTATGGTATTTGTGATACCACCTGCTCTTACTACTCCACCTTCTGAAAAGATAAGCCTTTATGTGCACAAGTTTTACAAAATGTAAATCCTCGCTATTCTGGAAGGAAAGAATTTAGCAATTATAACCTTCATAAATGATTTCATATGTTGAAAAGTACAAGCTATTCACGGCTGAAGGGTAAGTGGTTTGCCTACATAGTATCAACAACCAACGCATCTATGTCTCTTAAAACAAAAGTCGTGGAACGTGAAAGTATGGCATACGAATCAAACAACAATTTTATATGTACCAATTTCTATATTTGAATCAAAACACCGCGTGACGTTTTGTAAAACACTTTCCGTTCAGAAACAAAAAAAAAACGGTTTCATTCGAGACATTCGAATCAATTCGAATTTCTTCTACTGCCATCTACCAATCCTAGAAGCGCTCTCAAAGAAAAATCAGTTACCGATTCTCAGTGCAAGGAACCGATTCACACCGAAATCGAGCAACCGAGAATCGATTCAAAAGATCGAACTTATAGCAAAAAAACCATCTTTTGGTGGATCGAATTGGAACTGAACACCCCTAGTTCTCGCTTCTTTGAAAGGCCCTCTGGCCGTCAGGTCGCGTATCTGCTTGCAAAATAACCGCATGATGTGATTCTGGCATTCAACCTTCCGTACCTCTATCTTGTAGTCTTTATATGTGTAGATCTTGAATATTCGCATTGCCCGTCATACTCATGTCTTCCGGCTCTGATGCTACTGCTCTCTCCTTTAACCAATCTTGAAACCACTCATTCACCCAGTCATCACCGGGCCTGGCCAGGACCTGTCTTTCTTCGGAAATATGAGCCTTTGGTGGTTTCACCGAAATCGGCTGTACATTTTCCGTATTGAAGTCTTCTGGTTTGGATATCCTCTTCTCCCGTATCCAATTTGAATGTCGCAAATGGGAAAAGTCCTCCGTGTCGCACCGGTGTCGCTGTCGCTTTCAAACATTTGCATTATGATGCACGACGAATATATCGGAACCTCTGCTAACAACTCCTGAAGAAGTTCTCGGTTGCGGCTCATCGTCATGGACTTTCTTCCTTTCTTCATGCCCGTATTTCTGAGATACCTTGTCTTTTGCAAACTTCACTTCTTCATGCGGACCTTGTACAGTTGTGTTCTTCACGATTTCGGCAACAGTTGCATTGTCCATTTCAACTTCTACGTCCTCGCACGAAGAGATGCTCTCGTCAATTTTTTCCACGATTTCTTCCATTGTTATTTCCTCTTCGTATTCCTGTGGCACATGTTCGACAAGTTCCGTTTCTTCGACCTGTAATTGCTGCAAAGGAAGGCTTACGTCAGCAACCGCAGACGTGCGTGAGGCAGTTTCATCAGCAGATGGAGAACTTACAGCATCCATCGGGCTGTATTCACCATTTTCGTGCTGCACGACTGCCGCAGTATTAAATAAGTACGCAGTATTATCGCTTATCTGCAGATGAGTCGTCTTTTTCAGCTGCGAGTGTTGCACTCTGTGGATTTACATACAAGACAGCTTGATAATCTTGCAAGAAATCGTCTGATGGGGGGAATAACACATAAAGCAACGCGGGAAAAAAGGTATTTGCACTCGACATGGATTCAGAAATCAAAAAATTGTACTCAAACTTTTGTATGCTTGTACCATTTTTGTATGCTTGTAACATCTGCGGGACCATAATTATCAGATGCATATCTATGGCAATGGATTCACACTAGTGGATTTTATTGAACGTCATAGTTGAGTGGAAAAAAATAGTATATGAAAGTCGGTTCGATGATAGATTTATGATGGGGACTGGTGGTGTGCGAGTGGTTCGGCCGTGCATTTGGTGCCCAGACGTATGTTCTTTTCACTCGATGGTGGGAAGAACTGCCGCCAATAGGGTCAGGTAGTGCATAATGTTCCACAGGCCAAATGTGCGGGAAATAACAAGCCGTCCGGCGCTGCATTGTCAATACTCTGCAAGACAAGGGTTCGAAATACCTATTGGTTCGGATCGCTCAGTTGGCCGATAGTGGGGAAGAGCGAACGAAATCGAGAGCGCGCGATTCATCGCGTACTGTCCCCTTATCAGGAGACTCGGTAGAGCCTCCGCGCCAAGTAGTGAAGACATAGTCGAACGGCCCAGCGAGACCCCCGAGGCTCTATTATCCCGAACCATAACGATTTAACCTGTACGAAAAATTTTCTCAGAATTTGTTTCTGGAGTTTCTCAGAGATTTGTTGCACGAAGTAATACTTTTTAGGCTTATATGTTCTGTGATTCTTTGTGATTTGTATGACCTAAGGCACAATGGAATTGGTCCATTAGTTCGGGAGATATACATTTTTGAAATATTCCTTCTGCAGCGAAAAGTTACTGATTTTCATCTTCATAATCACGACACCTAGAATATCGCTTTCTATTTTTCGCCGCTAGGTGGCTGGCGGTGGCCTATCTGCGTTTCGAGGGACGCTTGGTCAGAATGCCTTTGAACGTCAGCCAGGTAGTATCAACGCTCGTCGACGTAGTGTCAACACGGTTATTCTTCTGCTTATCTATTGTTTAAAGTCGGTGATCTGAATATCTGAATATAGCCGGTTCTGTTGTGCTCGTATACTTAAATTTCTTGAAACCTAATGACGTTTCAATGATTGCATCTGCCGTGTAGCGTCTGCATTTAGACCTGTCCAGTCCCGATTCCGGCTGTCGGACAGAACCGTGAAGTTGGGTAGGCGCGTCTCGGTCATCGCGTGGTTCGTGGCGGTCACGTGGTCGGAGAAGACGGTCGCCTGTCAGACTGCTGAAAAGGCATGCATACCGAGTGTGCATGAGGGTATGAAACCGCTGATAGATGTTATGTTCGAGACTTGATACAAGTACGAATAGCAATGAATAGAATATTTGACCGAAATAAATTATTTATTGGGACATATGGTTCACATCATCGTAGTTGTCAGTCTGTTGATTAAAGACTGCAAAGACGATAAGGCACGGTGGACAAATTAAAGGAGTATTGATAGTGTTAAAATTTTAAAGATATTTATTAAGGGAATGAATATAAAAATTAGGACAAAGAATATAACAAAAGTTAAGCCCGGACCATAACGGCTCACATTATCGCTACTTAAGATGGAACTTGATAAAATTCCTATTACAAAATATTTGGACGGTTTTACAAAGATTTACAAATAGTGTGTCAAATGATACAGTCTGGGATCATGAAATGTCCTTCCGTATATTGTCTGTCTAGTCGGTTAGTAGGAGTTTTCTATTATTCCAACACTCTGTGCTATTATTTTTCATAGTTCTTTTTAGAAGTAATAACAAAAACTTTCAAGGCGAACCACAAAAACAATGTAACAGAGTGTTCGGATAGCAGAAGAGTGTAAAAGAGAGAGTGTGTCTATTAAGCTAGGGATAGATAGGACTGATAGGTGATAGGACGAGGACGAGATAGAACAAGAATTTCTAAGGGCGCTGTTAGAGATGGGATGCACTGGACGACTTCAGTTCAGGATACCAGAGGCTCTCTGCAGGAGCGGGATGATGAGCATGGGGATGAGGATGATGACAACGGGAGGTTGAGCGTTGCAGGCCGCTGGAATTCTGAAAAATATAACAAGACAAGAATTAATGAATGAAGAATGACCACAAGTTACGCCATTCCAACTATTAAGCTGGTAGCTTACCATGACGCTGCAGCCTCTCGTGTGCAAACTGCCCTCGTCAATACGACTATCTTTATTATGGTCGGGCGGCACTGATGAATGCGATGGGTGACCTCCGCAGCCCGGATGTTCTGCAAATGTAAAATGCATAACGATTAAGAGGACTGTTTATTTAAAAAAAAAAATTAAGGTAATGTTGGAAATAATATGGAACTCTTGTTACTCACAGCGGCCTGCCCCTAGCCTCGCCTGGTGCGGCGACGTGGATCGCCGAGATGTCATCGGGGGGTCAGGCTGCTTCGTGGGCACCTCTGCGGAGCTGTAAATACATATGAAACATGTTATTTAATACTAATGATCCATAATGCAAAGATTGGTAAAGAAAACTCTTGCTTACCTGGTTTCATTGCGAACTGTTTGGAGGCACTTCGACAAGTTAATACCGGGTGGGGGCACCGTTATTCTCTATGACGAGATTATAACGGTTCCCCACCGAGCCGTACAACTGGGCGAAATAATCAGGTCGATCCCGCAAATCGTTCCAGTTCCGCATGGCATGGTTCATGATCTCAGCCCGAGATCGCAAGGCGGGGGCGGGTCGCCAGGTGCGGACCATTTCGGCCCACACGTTCTCAATTAAATTGAGGTCTGGCGACCGCGCCGGCCACCTCACGAGTTGAAACTCGGGATGAGCAGTGAACCATGCCTGTGTCACACGCGAAGTGTGGACCGGACTATTGTCCTGAACCACCCGTAGAACCGGCATGTTCTCCCGGGGGTACGCCTCCCTCACGGAGGGTAAAAATGCCTCCTCGAGGATCTGGACGTACTCCCGGGAGTCCATGTGCGGTGTCACTTCTACGAGTGATCCAGGTCCCAACGGCCCGATCCACCCCCACATGCCACACGTGATACGGCCGCTGTTATCCCGATCGACTACGTACTCGGGGTCGTACCGCCCGGAAACGACAGGCCGCCAAACCCGCAACGCACTTCCAGCGGCAGAGGAAAATACCTTCTCGTCTGTATAGATTGTTATCGTATCCCTTTCAGCCTGCGGAAGCGCCAACTCCTGACGCGCGAAACGGAGGCGATGACGCGATGACGCGGCGCCAGGAGTGGTTTGCGTGCTGGCCGGTAACAGCGGATACCGGCCTCCCGCAGTCTGTGGCGGATTGTGTTTTCACACACATTCAGCCCCAGAACTGCGGGGACGCGTGCAAATCCCTCAAAGGGAGTGTCACTAATAAACTGGACGACTTGTGACTTGTCTGTCTTCCTCGGCCGTGGTGCAGCACGCACGTCTGTTTCGCGACCGTCCATCAATCAGGCCGCCCTCGCCCATTTGCACGAACCTGTCGATGCACCTCCGCACAGTTCGCGGATGAACCCCAACATCCGCGGCGATGTCCACGAGAGCACGATCCGCGTATTTCGGGACACAACTTGCTCGCGAGAATTCATGTTTACCAATCGGTCACCCACTACCGCCTTCTTTAATAACAAATGAATACGACAGAGACGCTTCTTCATGGCTATGAGTATTCATTTATTATTTCAAAGGCATCAGTGGGAGAGAGCGCGAGAAATGAATTCCAGCTAGTGCCGGACCACGCGGATCGTCAAATGCACCAGGCGGATTGTGGTTCCGTTGATATCGCCACGGAAGTTGGGACGCATCCGCAGAACTTGTGAAGGCGCTTCTTCGAGGAGGAAGACAGGAATGTCGTCCAATATATTTGAGAATATCCCTCTGCGGCTGCTGCAATCGCGCTTACCTCTTTCATTGTTAATAAATGCGCACTTAATAAATATCTTAAAAATGTCAACACTATCAATAGTGCTTTAATTGGTCCACCGCGCCTTCTCGCCTTTGCCGTCTGAAATCAACAGACTGACAGCTAAGATGATGTGACTTGGCTGGCTAGAGCATAAGCAACCCTTATAGCTTAATAAATAATACGAAATGTAAAAAAAATAACTCATCAGTACCGAGTTTTGAACTCGGGACCCTATGGTTGTGGGTTGGATCGCTTCACTAAAGTGCCACCTCGATACTTGTATAAAAAAAGTATCACAGGCGCCTGATAAATTTCTTTCATTGGATTTGAATGGGTTTAATCAGGCATCGCGAACCAACTAACAAAAGATATTAGTTATCGCAAGGGGATATTATGAAAGTGGCAACGCAGGAAAAATGTCAAAGAAGCCGCCCAGTTATAGAATGATAAATATAATAGGGTGTGATATTATAATCTCGCTGCCTGCATATTATTTGAACCATATGTCCCGATAAATAATTTATTTCGCTCAAATACTCTGACCCACATCCTTTGTTCGCATCCCATTGCTATTCGTACTCGTATCAGGTCTCGAATATAACATCTATCAGCGGTTTCATATCATCATGCGCACCCGGTATGCATGCCTTTTCAGCAGGCTGCCAGGCGACCGTCTTGTCCAACCACGTGACCACCGCGAACCACGCGATGACCGAGACGCGCCTACCCAACTTCACGGTTCTGTCCGACAGCCGAAATCGGGACTGGACAGGTTTAAATGCAGACGCTGTACATATTTGTGGATTTATTTCCAGATCATTGGAAACACGCACTGCTTTTTTGTGTAAGTCATCGAATAACATCCAGTCGTAAACTGTTATAAATACAGTATAATGCCCTATGGAGGTTATTGTCGTACCTTCTTCATAATTAGTAACGCCTATGAATTGATATTGATCTTTACTTAGCGTCAAGTTATTTGCAAATGTGCATAATTTTGTTTTATTATTTATCCCAGTTGTCACCTCGATAAATATTACATTACCGTATTTCATGTTAATATTAATTGTGTGACTACATTTCTTACAAGTTGCATGTAACGTCCGAATATACTCATCAATTGCAAGTTGTAGGTTTTTAACCCCAAATTGTACAACCGTATCTACATTTATGGGCAAAAGAATATCCTTGCGTTCGATCACACTGTGTCATTTTGTGCAAGTCTTATTTGTACAATAGCTAAACTCTTCTTTGAACAATTGTTCGCAAAGATATGTGATATTGGAAATGGCGTCGATAATTATGACGCCTGAAACAGACTCACTAACTTACTAATCAACTTCCCGCAATATTTCTGCCCTCTTTCTGTACGTTAGCTTGCACGAACCAGATTTTAAACGTACCTTCAAAAATTCATAGGTTTCTGTCGAACGCGATTCTATTACATCGCGGAATGTATTGTATGCACACGCAGGAGCGAGAGTATGAAATATGCTATCAAAGCCACAGGTATTTTGAACAACGTATTTCGTATTCTTCTCAGTAATCGAGGGACATAAGTTCCCGTTTTGTAATAAAAATATGCCAACAACATTTCTTTTACTGACCTCACTTATGTTCCATTCGGGCCAGGCATCGAGATAGGTCTTTTTAACTTTTTAGGGTTATTTTTACACCGCCAATTCTGCTCGAATAACAATTCATTATTTGTCCTATTGGATGACAACGACTCTCAACGAGTTATTCTTTTTCGATCATGTGACTTTTCCTTCACATCTATAATTTTGTCATGCGTTTCCTTTTCTCTTTCTTTGCATGTACCGATTACATTTGTGTCAGAATCTTTGATGTCTACAGCTAATTTCACTCGCCCGGAAAATGACCGCAGGTGAATGCTTAAAAATGTATCTACGCGCATAGTGCGGCATTCATATCTCCAGTGACGGTGTTTGAGATCGTTGAATTCTGATGTCACGGCGGACGAATTTACATGGACTTTCTCAATGTTAAAAGCATTAATCATCGTACTGGTAAGAAGCTGAAAATAGTATCGAAACTACTTCAGTTTTGAAGTTATAACAGGTGTATAATCGGGATTAATTGATTAACCTTCTGGGACAGCAGAAACAGCCTCTAACGTCTCTTCAATACAATGTTGTTCATCTTTCTGGTTAAAAAACGAGGTCTCGGCTGCTAAGATATCCTTCCCAGTGTTTGTATCGTCGATTAGTGTTGCGTTGCTATTTCCTTTAATGGTACGTTGGAAATAACTTAGAGCTCGTTCGGCTGACCTTTCAGTTCTACCTTCGTCAATGAATCCACAGCCTTCGCTATTACAAAGCATTACTAGGGACTGAAAACCATTTCGGAATTCTTGGAATACGGAATAAGGAAAAAAATTAGGATAAATTTAAAAAATATGTGCTGCCACCACCTCCGCCTCGTCCTCCTCGCGGCCACTGATGCGGCCATTCATAAGGCCATCCTCCGCGACGGCACCACGATCCCTTGGCACGGGATCGCCCGGCACCCCTGACTCGCCCTGAAACAATATCAAGACATACAATGGTTAATTATAGATGCGAACTTCCTTAGGATAATACTAATCACTTACTTGTTTGGGAGGCGGTGGGTCGCCACGGCGCCGGCGCCGCCGCGGTAACCTTCTCCTCCTGCTTTCGCTGGTCCGGCGCAGGCTCCGGCTCCTGTTTCGGCAGCGGCTGCGGCTGGGTCGCGTACTGCTGCTCCTCCAAACGGAGGCGCCGCACAGTGGGCTCAAACGCTGAAAACGCGGACATTGGGATTAAATTGTATTTTATCGTAACAAAAATGTATTTGTCAATGTTCTTTGCGTAATTTATCACATATGTTGTATCATTTTGATGTTGTGCTTTCATTTTGATACTATAACTGTAGTCTCTAGCCTATGACCTACCATATAACGGTAGTATTATCTGATGCATAAAATAGACGATTTTTTTCCTCAAAAACTTCATCAGATTTCACATATCAGACATAGGTCAAAGTATTCGCCAAACCTTCTACTTTAACACCCTGAAACCAGATGGTGCGTTTTTTTGCGATTTCGGAAATGCCAGCACATTTTGTCGACCACTACACTAATCGAACAATCCATATACGATATCGCTGATGCAAATAAGGACGAACAACTGTTAAAACGCAACAAAACGCAACTTCCGCTTTCACGGTACCAAAGCACAAGTTCCAAGAAGAATTTCTACACAGCGCTTTCTACGGCAGCGCGGATAATTGGGATCTTCTGCGACCAAATAATGCTCGCGAAGGAGACGGCCGAGATGGCTCGGGACCCGGCTTGCCAGATTAGGAGGGGGAAATGACGCATGCGCATGTCAAATTCTGGAACTAAAGATCAGGTTCAGATATACTCCTACAAAACGAGGGTGCCCTTGTCACCCCTTTCACCTGTTGGACTTTGGATCTCAAAAATTTGTTATGAATTTTTTAAAATTAGTCATTCCCATTGGAATAGGAGCTGAAGGAAGGGATTGAATAATCGTACATAGTTGTTACATTTTAAAATACACATTTTATTATATCATTGTTGTACAGCTGACCTAAAATGCAATAATACACATGTAACTTAATTTGATTAAAATAAAACTATACATATATAAAATCTTACAAACATCCTAAGCTGTACAAACATTCAATTATAAATATAGGGTGTAAACTTTTGGTTCAGGAAATGGAAATTTCACATACATGGGACATTCACAAGCCTGCAAATTCAAACAATTATGAAAATTATTGCAAATGGAAAAGTAACTCATCTTAAATAGGGAACAATTTTTTATATAAGAAATTGTTCTCTGTTTAGGATGAGTTACTCTTCGATTTGTAATAAATTTCATAATTGTTTGAATTTGCAGGTTTGTGAATGTCCCTTGTTAGTGGGAACCGAAAGTTATTATACCCGATATTAAATATAATAAAATAAATAAAATGCTATTATGTAAACGTAATAAAATGATACTGCATCCCCACGAAGACTGCAAGGAGTATCGTTGTCCGACTTGCGATCTAAAAATAAAAATATTTATATGATTATTAATATACTAATATGATCATATGTAAAAGGACTTGCATAATTTTATTCAAAACTCTCACCTGTTGCAAGGGATTCTTTGCCATGGCCTGGTTGCTGCTGGTACTGAAAAATAAAAAAAACAAGATCATTAAAATGTCCAACTGAGGATTGTAGTGCAACTGAATACTTTTACCTTCTTCAAGAGGGATCCTTGTGTGGCCCTGGGATTGCTGGCACCTAAAATAAAAAAACAAGATTATTAAAATGTCCAACTGAGGATTGTAGTGCAACTGAATACTCTTACCTTGTTCAAGAGAGATCCTTGTGTGGCCCTGGGATTGCTGGCACCTAAAATAAAAAAACAAGATTATTAAAATGTCCAACTGAGGATTGTAGTGCAACTGAATACTCTTACCTTGTTCAAGAGAGATCCTTGTGTGGCCCTGGGATTGCTGGCACCTAAAATAAAAAAACAAGATTATTAAAATGTACAATACTGAGGAATTTAGTGCAACTCAATACTCTTACCTCATAATGACAGCTGTCTCCTACAGTCATCTGCTTCTTATTAATCTTATATCTAAACTTATATTTAAATATAAAAAATACAATATATGGAACACATACATTAAACAGAATAGAAACTATATAAATAAAATAAACAAAACAAATAAAATATATTGAATAAATAAACTAAGTTAATATTGAATAAATAAGCTAAGTAATAAAAATAAAATAAACAAAAGAAATAAAATATATTGAATAAATAAAATAAACAAAACCAATAAAATATATTGAATAAATAAAAGAAAAGAAACAAAAAAATAAAAAAAAGGAAACAAATTTTTACATCAATTTTACATAATGGGTGAAGCCTAAACTAAGGGAGGTAGCACTTCAAAGTGGCAAAATGTTAATAAAAAAAATATTTAAAAAAATCAAAAATAATGAATTTAATTTGGAAAAAACGAACTTAATAAAAAAAATTAATGGTATAAATTAGCTGAATCATGCAGCTCTAAATGTCGCGGAGTTGGCTCAAAATTGTGGCAACTTTTGCCTTCAAAATTACATCTAACGACGCACAACGCATTCAAAGTTTCGTGGTGGAGTTTATTTCTATTCTCAACTTTAATATTGTTGACAATAGAAAAAACTCGTTCTGCTGCGGCATTAGAGTGGGGAAATGACATCACCGGAAAAATAACTTTGGATAAGATAGGATACTCGAGCGCGCCAAAAATATTTTTTTTAGTGACAATGTCAGACCACATTGTCACCAAATTATTATTCATAATTTTAGACTCCGTCCGCGAAAAAAGCATAGGGATGTTTTTCCACTCGGATGCCAAAGCAGTCACATCAAGATTTGTAAAACTAAAATGCGTTGTGACGTCCGACAGATTAAAAATATTATCAGTGCCTACACTCTGAAGTGCTATTACAGGATTTAGGAATCTTAAAAAGTTAAAAAAACGGTCCCAAAGGGGCAGCCGACACTGAATTTCGTGCACCGCGGTTTTATAAAATTCAAAACAAATATGTTTTATTTCTAAAGCATCCGCGGCATTTAAATTTTCCAAAAAGTTTTGGCATTCCGGGCCAACAAATATGTCCTTAATAGGAACAAAAATTTGGTCATTGTTTAAATCTACGAACGGCTTTACTGTTACATACTGTTTGTGCACGAAATTCTCTACCAATTGCTTCCAAAGTGCAACACTACTTTCAGCTATTTCATGAATTAAAAGACCGTTTGACTGAAACCGCGCATTAATCGAATTAAAAATATTTAAAACATACTGCAAAGCATTTGTTTTTTTCACATTAAACTTTATTTTCAAACATTAAATCGTATATGTTATGAACGGTCTGATTTTTATCTTCGACTACAGCTAACTGAAAGTACTGTCGCAGAACCTCTCAATTTTCAAGGAGGCGAGCCACGCAATTGTGTAAAGCGAGCCACCGCGTAAAAGATGGTTTCAGCAATTTTGGAGATTCGACCTCGAAATATTGCTGAAATTCAGTAAGTATCGCGACGCGCTTTGGACTATTTCCAATGTACGAAGTAACACCTCGAACCAATTGTTCCATGCACTGCGGAATTTTGAGAAAAGCCTTATGGGCAATTAAGTGCATGGAATGACAATAACAGGGGAAAACTTGCAAATGGGGCATGTCCTCCTTCAAGCGGGTCATGAAGGAGTTGTTACACCCCAACATGACTGACGCATTGTCAGAAGCCATGCCCACAATATTTCTTAATGGTATCTGTTTTGACTCTAAGCTATTTTTAAATAAATTATATAAATTTTCCGAACTTGAATCGCGAGCATCTACTTGTATAAGTTCTAATAATCTTGTGACAATTTTTTTTTCGCTTCTACACAGATACCGCACGAGCACGCATAACGACTTAGAATCTGTATTATCCGTGCTCTCATCAATTAAAATTGAAAAATAAGTATTTCGTAGAACTGAAACGAGATGTTCCAGTTCTACTTTATGTAAAATGTTTTTGATGATCGAGGTGCACCTCGTAAGTGCAACCGACATATTACGGGCTATGTCGGAATGGGGGCAGATAGATTTAATTAGAGGAAGAAGCTGGTCTACTAAATGAATCGAAATGTTAGTTGTCGCGAAAAATGTAGCCAGCTTTAATTCGCTCACTTTTACACGTATTGCGAGGCTCTCTGTGCCAACAATGTTGCTGGTGGAAGCAATTGGCCTATCATTACTACTAATTGTCCCGGAAGAACTAGCTGCACGGCGAACAGCTGCAACGTGAGATGGAGTAATTGAATGCCGTATTAAATCTATTTTTCCACCACTAAAAGACAATGTCTTGTTGCATGGTGTACAAAAAGCTTTATGCTGATCGCGGTCCGGCGCCAACCACCCCTTTAAAGCATCGTGGTTTAACCACGATGGTAAAAAGTACTTACTTTTACGCCGAGCCTTCGTCTTCTTTGGGCTTCCTTCCTTCCTGCGATCCTCCATGCAATTAGCACTTCACTTCGCTAAACTTCAATTCACTCCACTTGACTGTACTCCACTCCGGACCGTGCACTGTCGCGAGCAAAAGTGATTTGGCGCGAATTTGCCACAACAGTCGCGATTGTCGTGAAACAATGAAACGGTGATGCGCGCGATCTCAATATCCCACCCACCCTGTTGAGCACATCGCGTCGACGCGAAAGCTCAGGCGCTTCCGTGATTCGATGTTCCGTTACCATGCCCCTCTCAGTCTGTGAGACACCTCATCTACCTATCCTTACAGATTCCGTGTAGATGCAGTAATACAGATGCCCTAAATATATACAATAATATAGATCCGGTATGTAAAGTACGTTACACTCTTCCGGGAATTACAGTTCTCGGAACCTCCTGTCTCAGATGCGAGACTTTAAATACCCAGTTAAATACCCAATATCCAAACTGTCGGCGATTAAGCATGATTTTATGATACCTTGTAAACATATTTATTGTTAACAAATGCGTAAACAAATTATTTTGAGAAAATCTTAACTGGAGATCAGATTTCGTTTAAAAAGAATAGCAGCTCCGTAACAATGAAAATAATTTTTTAGAGTAGATTACAACTTTTATCGATATTTCTTCTACTCAATTGTCTTGGTATGCAACCCATAACCTACACTTACGTCACGAGAATAACAATAATAATGATAATAATCGAAAATAATAATAAACATTAGATTTTAACATGTAATTTAATTGCCGGGATTTTGATCGGATCCTTACAATCACCCGTGTGGTGTATTGGGTAAGGTGGTTGACTGTCGACGGAACGGACAAGGGTTCGATTCTCGACAGGAGACAACATTTTTGTCCTGCGTATTCTGTTCTGAGCGGCGTGGGTCTCCTGGGCGTAGAGGCACTGGGAGGAGAAGGAGGCCAGGCTAGGCTTGCCTGATTAGGAGGGGGAAATGACGCATGCGCATGTCAAATTCTGGAACTGTTGGAGTTTCTAACTAAAAAATTTTTTATCCATTTTTTAAAATTACGGCTTCCCACTGGAATAGAACCCGAAGGAAGGGATTGAATAATCGTATTTACTTGTTACATTGTAAAATACACATTTTATTATATTATTGTTGTACAGCTGACCTAAAATGCAATAATACACATGTAACTTAATTTGATTAAAATAAAACTATACATATATAAAATCTTACAAACATCCTAAGCTGTACAAACATTCAATTATAAATATAGGGTGTAAACTTTTGATTCAGGAAATTGAAATTTCACGTACAAGGGACATTCACAACCCTGCAAATTCAAACAATTATGAAAATTATTGCAAATGGAAAAGTAACTCATCTTAAATAGAGAACAATTTTTTATATAAGAAATTGTTCTCTGTTTAGGATGAGTTACTCTTCGATTTGCAATAAATTTCATAATTGTTTGAATTTGCAGGTTTGTGAATGTCCCTTGTTAGTGGGAACCGAAAGTTATTATACCCGATATTAAATATAATAAAATAAATAAAATGCTATTATGTAAACGTAATAAAATGATACTGCATCCCCACGAAGACTGCAAGGAGTATCGTTGTCCGACTTGCGATCTAAAAATAAAAAGATTTATATGATTATTAATATACTAATATGATCATATGTAAAAGGAGTTGCATAATTTTAATCAAAACTCTCACCTGAGGCATTCCCTGCCATGGCCTGGTTGCTGCTGGCACTGAAAAATAAAAAATACAAGATTATTAAAATGTACAATACTGAGGAATTTAGTGCAACTGAATACTCTTACCTCATAATGACAGCTGTCTTCTACAGTCTTCTACAGTCATCAAAGCATATGCTTTGGTTTTGCAGTATGTTTGAAATATTTTTAATTCGTTTAATGCGCGGTTTCAGTCAAACGGTCTGTTAATTCATGAAATAGCTGAAAGTAGTGTTGCACTTTGGAAGCAATTGGTAGAGAATTTCGTGCACAAACAGTATCTAACAGTAAAGCCGTTCGTAGATTTAAACAATGACCAAATTTTTGTTCCTATTAAGGACATATTTGTTGGCCCGGAATGCCAAAACTTTTTGGAAAATTTAAATGCTGCGGATGTTTTAGAAATAAAACATGTTTGTTTTCAATTTTATAAAACCGCGGCTCACGAGAGTAACTCATTCTAAACAGAGGACAATTTCTTATATAAAAAATTGTTCTCTATTTAAGATGAGTTACTTTTCCATTTGCAATAATTTTCATAATTGTTTGAATTTGCAGGGTTGTGAATGTCCCTTGTACGTGAAATTTCAATTTCCTGAACCAAAAGTTTACACCCTATATTTATAATTGAATGTTTGTACAGCTTAGGATGTTTGTAAGATTTTATATATGTATACTTTTATTTTAATCAAATTAAGTTACATGTGTATTATTGCATTTTAGGTCAGCTGTACAACAATAATATAATAAAATGTGTATTTTACAATGTAACCAGTAAATACGATTATTCAATCCCTTCGTTCGGGTTCTATTTCAGTGGGAAACCGTAATTTTAAAAAATGGATAAAAAATTGTTTAGTTAGAAACTCCAACAGGTGAAAGGGGCGACAAGGGCACCACCGGCGGTGATACGTTTGCGTATCACCGCCTCCGCGACTGGCATTATTTCAGCGAAAAGTCGGGAATCCTTTCGCGTCCGGGAACGATCCGCGAACGAAGATTTTGCTTAGGCAACGATCCCGGGTAACCCTAGTCCCTTTTCGGTATTTGGTGCCTCAGGATTGTACGACAGCTATTAGAAAACTGTACGGAAGAATTACTCCGAGGGGCCAATAAACAATATTAGTAAAAACAAAGTTGTCGAAGGATTGTTTTTTTTTGTATTTGTATTATCGTTCTCCTGCGTTTTTGAAGTTGGTTTTTTGTGACGACCAAGTCCCGCTACCTCTAGGGTAACCCCCACCTATCCCCGAGCGCCCCGGTGCCCGTGAGTTAAAACTCCGGGACACAAGCCCCCGAATTACGTTACAATATATATATTTATATCAATGAAGATAACATACCTCATGTTTGCAATATCTCGTATAACAATGTCGAAATGCACAGACACTGAATTCGAATCTCACACTGTGTTCTCAGTAATTACGAAGACGTTGTTGCATCAAGCTCACTGATCGTACTGTGACGATCTCACGGGAACCGCTTCCCTCCCTCCGTGGCCGGCAGGTCATCATCGTTTCTTCGTTGGTCTCAGGTAGGACAAACCTATCGAGCGGCCGAAAAACAAATCTTTCACCCCCTTTCTTTTTCAGTTCAAATTTTAATTTCATCGTGCAAAATTATCGCAAGTAGCACAATCGTCATTGTGTCATTGTCTCTCGCGTCTGTCCCCACCATTCACCATACCAGGAAAAAAAAGCGCACGTAGCGCGTCTTGTTCGTACTTGCTCATTAACTCAAAATATTGATATAAATGATAATTAAAAAAATATTGAACCGTCTAGATGCATGACTTAACGCACATGATATAATAACTTAATAATATAATTAATTAAAAGACTTAATTAAAAATTGAAACATACTAAAATTTATATATCTTTTTTATTATAAAAGTACATTGTGTTAGTAAAAATTAAGAGTATATTGACGATTGCAGCGTCCTTGCCCACGCCAAACCCCTTGCCGCCCCCAAACGCCCAATCTGCGAGAGCGGTCGCCATTCTTAAAGCCCTCTGTAACAAAAATTGGAAATTCATAATGCACTGATGCAATAATTTGTTTATTAGTATATTTAAAATTGCATACTGCGGCGGATTGGACCCGCAGCTTAACCCTGGAGGTCCACCTGGGAGTCCTGCTGTTCCCGCTGCTGCTGCCGCAGTTGCAGAGCCTGCACCTCCTCCTTCAGGAGGGCCACTTCAGCACGTGCTTTTGCCAAAGCACTTCCTGTAAGATAAAATAGACGCGCGCGCGCGCGTGTGTGTGTGTGTGTGTGAGAGAGAGAGAGAGAGGGGTGGGGGGCAGCAGTCTATTAACTTGTTGATTCACTTACCGGGCTGCGCCGCCTCCTCGGCTTGCTCCTCCTCCTTTTTTGGAGCGGCAGTAAGGTTGCTAGAGTCAGTCATGTTGCTGTTGGAAGAAATGAAATTTTATTAATTAATATGCAGCTTGTGAGGGGTTAAGAGGACCATTGGTTACCCTGATAGCCATTTGGCAGCAGATTGATGTCAGATTGGTAGCAGAGGCAACAGAATCTGATGCCAAATCCGTATCCATCTGTGTCCGCATTAGGATCGCATTTTTGGATCAGAGCCTGACGTCCGAATCGGGCAACAGATTGGCGTCAGAAACACGACAGATTGGTGTACGTAACCTGGCGTCAGAAAGGCATCAGAAACGCAACAGACTCTGCTCTATCAGCCATTTAAAATTTAAATGGCGGGATCTAAACGAATCCTTTAAATATAAAATGGCGGCACTCAAATAATCCCTTTAAATTACTATCAATGCTGCTATTATATACTAAATACTCCAATAAAACAGGAGTATAATATTTATGTTGTTTTATTGTTTTTATTAATAAAAATGCAGGATATTCTACATAATAACCTTACATGAATGACAAACCAATACAGCGAATCCTCCTTGTTTACAACTGTTTTTTAACAAATTCATGCATCCATACAGTCTTCGATATTCACGCATTCGCATTCTCTCTCTATATACATCTCAAAGTACAACGAATATAGATATTCTACGTAATAACCTTACACGACTGACAAACGAATGCAGCGAATCCTCCTTGTTTACAACTGCGTCTTTTAACAAATTCATGCATCCATACAGTCTTCGATATTCACGCATTCGCATTCTCTCTCTCCCTCTCTCTCTCTATATACATCTCAAAGTACAAAGAATACAGATATAGATGAAGATTTAGAACTGAATAGTTATCTGTAGTTTTTAGCTTCTTCTATATCGATAGTTGTTATACTTTGTACGTTACTACTATTTACATTCTTCTTTGAAAGTATTATTCTTGATGATGGTATCTCGTGCGTAAACGACGAAAAGTAGAATCGGATAGCGGAGCACATTCCATGACGTTATCTTCGTGTTCCGGGCATCCTTTTTAACGTCTCCTGAAATCATAAAATGCGGTGGTTCATATTTTGCAGTGAATGATATGGAATCATATACATATTCCCGTACCTGTTATAGTCCAAGAGACGACCGTAAGTTTACTATGCTCATCTCTGAAAGGATGAAATTTTTGACATCGATAGTGTTGACTGTGACAAAGCTGAACCACTAGGGTTGCCTTGCAGAAACCTAATCCGACAGTGAATGATCTCCTACTTCCGATACAATTTTTATGTACTTACTATGTTCATAAGAGTACTTTAAAAACATATTGGGTTGCCACTAAGGGGTTGAGGAAAATAGAATAACTTTTAAAGGCACTAAGATAGAAAAAAGCTTTGTCACCGTGAACACTATCAATGCCAAAACTTCATCCTTGGAGAAATAAGCAAAGTAAACTTCCGGTTACATCACCGCCTATTATGCCTCCTCGAAAATGTTCCTCCTGTGTAGGTAGACAGCTTTGAGCAGGTTCACTTTGCTTGAACATAAATATTTTCAGATTAGTATTACTTACAGACACTGCTATAAGAAGCTCTTTGTGGTCTATTACTACCTACCATATGCTTTCTGACTATTGTGATGCCGCTCTCTTCCCTCTGCCTTCCTATTCTGGTCTGCAAAGAAGAAATTAAAATTCAAGAAGTTGCAAAATCAAGAAATGTGCTGTGGCCTCAAATAGATATGGTACTTACGTATTTTCCGTATGAATGAGTGTAGCTACAGCATAACTCTCGTCCTCTCCTGCAGTCCTCTCGGGCAGTGGCATTCTGAAACACTTCACAAAAATATCTTGTGGAGTAATATTGACAACATCACCAAATCCAGTACATTTATAATATTGGACATTTGAGGAAGTAATGCCGATATCATAGGCATTATCTACCCGAAGAAACTTCCTCACCCCTAATTGGATTGTATTATTCTGCTGGCAAACGTGGCAGATAATACAAATTGCACCGTCACGCAAGATGCAACAGTTATCCCGTGCATATAGACCCAACGACATGCCATTCACTCGTATCTTTCGGTACTGAAGAGGATCAGTACCGTTGCCAAAAGGCGTAGATACACGAATCGATGACTGATCTACCCTAGGGTTACGGGACTTGTGTAAATGAATCTCCGCCATCCTATTACAGAATTGCTGAAGAGGTTGGCTCGTCTTTCTAGAAAATTTCCTAAACATCTTCATATTGCTTTCAAAGGGGAAAGCAGAAAAGGAATCAAGGTTGCCAAGATGTCTGACATCATTGGCCAAATGAAGAAGACCATACACGTTATATGAAATAAAGGTTGAGCCATACAACTCTTCGCTATGAAGAACGAATTTTTGTAAAGCCACCTCGGCAGCATTCAAAAGCTGTACTGACGGAGAATTCGGAGACTAATATTCTCAAAGCCGCATGTAATAAGAGAAAGTGGGTATACAACTTTTCATTGAGGATGCCATATGTCGGAACCGGCCCTGTGTATAAGAGGAATTGGCGAAATTCCGTTGCCTTAAATTTCATCGCGAAACTGAGTGGTCTTGGGCGTCTCGCGAATTCGGAAGGGCAATAGTCTTTGAGGCTATTCAGCCTTGTAGACATTAGAGAGATCTGATTGGTCGATAGCTTGGAAAAGCGTGAATATTTCCCGGATATCCACGCAGATAATAATTTTTTTGTGACGCCCAAGCACACAAGGTGCATATATTCAAATGGAACTTGCGAGACCAACCCAAAGGGTAGAGAAGATAATGGGCTTCTACCCTCTTCGTGGTGGTCTCCGTCCAAACATCTAAGATACTCCTGATCGGTTCTAGGGGAATTAGATAAACTAAGAAAGACATTTCGTCCCTCGCTCTGTACACCAGAGACCTTGCACTTGGAGCAGGGTCGGCTGGACATATGGCCACGGTGATTGAGGATAAACGCGCGTGCTGGTGCATCAGCTATGAATGACCTTAATTTTAAAGGTACCTTAGTACCATGAAAATCTACGCCCCCATTACGGAGAATATGATCTACATCAGAAATGAATTTACATAGAAAACTATTAGGGTCATGCGGCTTTTGGCTACCTTTGTATATCCCTACAACTATTGGCTTGGTGCAGGAAATATTCCTTACGATGCACTGGATCGGCCAAATCTGGATTGTCCCTGCTTTATCTAAAGCACATCCATCCGTACTGAATAATTCCAATTCCCTAATATTGGGTATTGGGGAAGCATTGTCAAGAAGTTTGACAATTTCTTCATGGAGATTAAAATGCACATACTCCCCTGGTTCAACGATGAATGTTTGGACGGGTACCCGGGGAGTATGCAAAAGTGATCTAGAATCTTTGGGCAAATTCGAGAAGCATGAGTGCTTTCGTAAGAGAGTCAACAGATTATTCCCCTGAGTATGGGATAGATTGTTGTCCACTACGTAGGACGCTAAACTCTCGCGGAAGGATAACTCAGGGACAGGTTCATTGATCTCAAAAGGATAAGAGGATGAACAGGATGAGGAGGAGGAATCATTGTCACTGTCCACAATCATATCGCAGGCAGTGTCAACGGTATTCGCACGATCTGCCAGCGACGAAGAAACATCCTGCAGATCATAGCTTGCGCACGGGGTAGGCTCGCTTACTGTTTCTGGAAGAGAAACAGGTGATGACCGATTCATCCTAATTTCCTGCCTAATTTTACTAATTCTACGTTTCTGTCGGGTGGATAATGAATGTTCCAGCTTCCTCGAAGAGGATGATTTCCTGAAATTGGAATCCGTGATAACCTGAACTTTTAGATGATGCTGACGACTCCGATCCTCAAGCTGGCACAATCACAGAATTTGCTAAACACTGTAAAGTACAAGGCGCGCCAAAACTAACAACACGGTATATTGTTGCGAGCGTGTCACCGACGGAATCAAAGGATGGTGGGAAACTGTGCCTGTGAGGCGCTCAGCACCCTGAGAAAGCTCCCTGCTCCAAACGTGTGAGAAGGAGCCAATCCAGCACTCGCTAGGGCAGACACTGGCCCTTACACATTCCTATTGGTGCCCTTCCCGTGGGCCTTACTCCTTGCCTAGGTTTCGCGAGCGCGAAGGGCTCCCCCTCCACTCTAGGCCCTACTCCTGTTCTAGGTTACGTGCGCTGGGCGCCGACGAGAAACGGCGGCAAGGTGGAAATTCCCGAACCGCGGAAAAACCCTGGTGAGCCCTTGACCAAGCGAGAGAGAGCGAGAAAGAGGGAGAGGGAGAGGGAGAGAGAAGCGGCGATGGCCTGGTTCCAGAAAGGACCTGGTTCCAGGAAGGAATTTTATTATGGGGCGCAATTGACTCATTATATGTTAGAAAACTTCGAGGAGCCTCGGTACTCGAGTCTTCCTAAGCCATTGTATTCGGCTTAACGAAGACCCGCCACGAAGTCGATATATAATATATATTGCACGTATTGCACTGTATTAAAAAATATAATTTTTATATAAATAAACGCATGCAATTAATCTTCTATAATATGCATTAAAATATATTCTGAGATCTCCCGCTAAAAAAGTGATCTATCCTTTGTTTCACGGAGCGGCGAGGGTGCCAATGTCGCGACTGTTACCGGTCATTCTCATTTCCGAGACTTGCGACTTAGGGTGTCATTGTTTCGTTCAGCGAGAATTTGTCGAGAAAAGTTTTGTGAAGAACTTCGAACTACCACGCAATGGATAATAATAACTTAAGTATCCATATTACAACTTTTAATTATCCATATCGCGCAAACCAGTTTCTTAATATTTTAATAACGTTTCTAATTTTTTCAGTATTTCAGAATGAAGAGGAACAGCCAAAGCGTTTGATAGCGAAGCCGGCTCGCTATCAAACGACATCGTCGGAAGAGGAGCCACTAAAGAAGAAAAGGAAGATGACAGGAAGGACCGTGGAGGCTATGAAAGATAGCATCGCAGAATTAAGGGCCACGCTGGAGGGCAACTCCAGCATTTCATATGATCATATAACTGCACACAGCACCTACAGTCCCACCCCTTACAACACACAACACACCATTGCGCACCACCCACACACATCCACATACGTTCCTTACAACATACACACTAGTACACCCACTATACACGCCACCACATACATTCAACGCAACATACACTCGAGTACACCCACTACACACAAACACACAAAACATAAGTGCCATTTTACCTGGTGTTCTTTCTTCCACAGGCCACGAGCTGACAGAGCTCCCTCCGCCCATCCATGGGAGAGAGCAGGATCCAAGGTGCAGCTGCGACGAATCTGGAAATCCAGAAATTAGGTACATTCTTTTGCATTTTTATTTTTTCTTGTGGAGATGTAGATAGTAAATAGTTTCTACTAATATTTCATTCAAACTTGTTATATCTGGAAACGTACCTTCATATAAATATTTGTTCTGTTCAGAGCGCTGCATGCCCGGATGGATGGCTTTAAAACGATGCTGCAGTAAGTATTGATCACTTGTTCTTGTCACTGCCATATATTGTAAGCGTTTTTCTCCGGGCTGCGTTCCGCGCCGGCTCCGGTGGATGCGCTCCAACTTCGCCGAGGCTCGTCCGAGGTCACCTAAAAGGCGCGAAGGGAATCGGTTGGGCGCCAGGCCCTGGATAGGGCCAAATTTCTATGTTAGGAGTTCCCTCGCCCGGATGGTGTCCTCCTGGTTGACCTCTCGAGCTCGGCGGCACTCGCTGCTGTCTCCCTGGCTGGCTCGGGTGGATGGTAGAGTGGCGGAGTCTGGATATCGGGGAGAAAGAAGCAGAGAAACCCACGCGGATGGGTGGCGAAGATGTTTATTGGGCCGGGACGGCCTGAAACCCTAATGTCCTCGCGCTCGCGTCCGAACGTTCGGCGTTCGGACCCTCGGCTTTCCCGTAGCCGCTTTACAATTTAAAGTTCACCCGGCCTGTTGCGCTCGCCGTGCGCTCGCTATGTCGTAAGGCTCGGACACGCCAGTTCTAATTTGCAAATATAGATCGTTTCTTCAGCGGAGCTGCTTGCCTCGATAATACGTGCTCGTGGACGGATAGCCACGGAGCCGAAAAACCCAAAGACCGGTCGAATACCCAAAAAACTACCGTCCGGGGTGGACGGCCGTGACGCTCCTGGCTTTCGTACGCCTTACAATCTATAGCTCGCCGGAACCGGGGACTTTGCGGCGACTTGATGAGTCGCGCCAAGGAAGTAACCGCCTAGTGACCGATGGTCACTCGCACTAGGGCTGCCTCTACAGGAGCGTAAACGGCCGGCACCGAGACCTACAGATACGTTTAGGCAGGCAGGTAACTGCACTGGGCTCACCTTCAAAGCTGACAAAAACTCCTTGCTCGCTCTCGAAACTGGGTAATCGCTCGCTCACGTACTCGCGTATCCACGGTCGCTCACAAAGTGACTCGCTTCCGGCGTTACCAAATTTTTGCCCAGTGTTACGTTGCCGCCTTACGCTCTCGATCTCTCGATGCCGCCGCGCCGGTCGATATCGATCGGTGTCGAGGGCGGGCGCATCGATCCCGCGCGCCAGAATCGAACGCCTCGCTACGCTACGCTATCCGCCGCTGTCTTCAGCCTGCGGACGCTAGGAGCTCCTGGTGCACGCTGGTTTGTCCATGTTCGTCTTGTCCTTCGTCGTGCTCCCAGGCTTAAAGCGGCCCGATCGGCTCGTCGTCTCGGCGGATCGGCACCCTCACTATGGCTCGCAGTTGGGGGCATCCGGGCCCCTCCTCCTCGAGCTTATCTCCTGCTCCTCGATCGACTGGTTGTCCTTGTCGCTAGATGAAGCTCGCAAGTAGAGACAGCGCGTTAGTAATAATTCAGTGGCTACTAGCGGTACCGCTTGGAGCTACGGTATTCAATTTTCGTGGCGAGTGCGCGGCGAGAGCGGCTGCGGGGCAGGAGTCTTGCGACGGGCGCGGCTGCCCCGTCACAATATGTATGATTATCTTTATCTTGACGGAAGAATAAATGGATTGCTGGAGGACGTCTCCCGGAAACAGAACCGCATCCTCATAGGCCAGCGGCAGCAGCAGCAGCAACGTGGGATACCGGAGAAGCCGGCCGCTTTAACCATTCGCTCAGTCGCAGCGATGGGTAACTTTCAAAATATAGACGACACCACCTACCAGAATGTTCTAAGTGTAATCAAAATACATTTTCATCCTATTTTTTCATGTAAAATTTATACATATATATTATTATTCATTGTGTTTAGGTCAATTACTTTGAGTTCATTGGTGGGTTCACATTGAAGGAAGCCATCAACCTCTGCTTTCGGGAGGCCCTCACTATATTAACATATTTTACATACAATTCGTTTTCAGCCGCAGTAAGTTGGAGCAGGAACTTCGACAAGCCGACAAAGTCCGCAGTGGCACAATATTTGAAGTCGGCACTGCGGACTGCGAAGGAGAGGCTTCGAAGTAGAAGAAGAGGGCCACAACAACGAGGAGCCGATGATCACCCGCCAGACCAGTACTGGGAGCAAGAGGATGGCGAAGACGATTGAAGAGGAACCCACCAGCCAGTTATGGAAACAAGAAGAGGGCGAAGAATAATAAATGTCTATGATTAAATGTATATGTAAACTGATGAATTTAAAAATAAACATTATTTGCATTTAATTGTTCTCACCTTCACTTTATTTCAATACATGTTATTAATCTATCTATAGAGTTAGTTTTTATTTAGAAACTATTGCTTTCACTCAAAAAATTAAATTAAGTTTAGTTTAAATTAAAATCAACAAAAACATTCACAGAGGTTACGTGCGTGAAACCTTTGATTGGTAACCAGGGGCGTGGCGGTCTACCGCTACTGTGGCGCTTCTTGCGGATGCAATCGTTCACTCTGGTAACGCGCGCTGATTTAAAAGCAGAAGAGGTTCTAATTGATTTTCTACGAACGAGGGATCGATCTCCAAAGAGAACCGCGGTCTATACGCGGTCTATCACTTTTCGTAGATTTTTATTTAAACAATAGAAAACTTATACTCTCGATAATAAAGTATGAGTCCTTCCAATAGAATGTATTAGCTGTCTTATTTTATATATTTATGTCTATTATACTTCTCTTATATATAAGAAATAATAATATATAAACGTGGGTTAAATTAAATATTCTTTGTATTCACATTTATTTCAATCTTTTTCATCTCAGTCATATGAGTGTGGCTATAACACCGCGTGTATTTGGATTAAATGCCGGTGACGTATACATACGCCATTTAAAGTTTAAATGGCTCTTGCCATAGGAGAGTCTGCTGCGTTTCTGCTGCCCAGTCATCACAGGCCTTGGTCTGTTTCTGTCACCAATCTGCTTTAGCAGGATCTGCTAGATTTCTGCTGCCAATCTGATACAAAAACCGAATTTGACAGATCTGTATCAAATCTGATGTCTTTTTGACGACAGATATCTGTAACAGATTCTGCAAAAATCTGTTACTGACGGGTTTGGCTATCAGGGTAATTACTAATATTGCTTAAAAGATTGGTATGCTACACAATTGACAATTTTAACTATTGGTAATCAGCATTCGTCTTCCAAAACACAGACTTCTGAGTTACGCACTTAACACTTTTAATATTTCATATTTCTTAATAATGAGAAGATCACAGGGACTGGGGCAATGACGGTATACTCTTTTATTAACTAAATAAAGCATAAAATCTGGAATAAAATAATAAAATCGGACTGACTGTGTCATATGACCATTATGGCACATAACCAACCATGGCATGACCGGCTTAAGCAATGCGTCGGTATGACACAGATTACAAATCATAGATCGGTAACGTAAACCCGATATTTCGGCGTTGTGCCAACTGGTGAGAGAAAAGCAAAAGCCATGTTTTTAGGAATTCTTGAACATGATATCTTAATCCGCCTTGTCTTTTTCCACGAGTATAATAAGCAGGAGAATTTATATCTCCTAAGTGACTGAACCGATTCGTTTGATTCTCGGCTTATTGGATTCAGAAAAATCAACGAAAAAATACAAAATTCAGAAATAAATCCTTGGAGCTAAAACCCCACGGTGGTCATCCTCCGCGCTTACTGGGGCGGCACCGGGTGGGAACACCCCTTTGAAGTCAGCACCACATGTTAAAAAAATATTCATTTTTAAAGTAGTTTCTAGTGGCACCCCATCGAGTTCTATAGTTCTCTACTAGTTTTAGGAAGAGTTCTGCCTTTTTAGTAGGAATAACTACGCAATGTATACTTGGGGTCCTAACTTCTCATTTTCATTATATAAACCTCGTTATTGCTCCTATTATAAATTCCGTATTAGTAAATTTGTCTAGTGGAATTGTGAGAACTCCGCGGCGGCGTGCCACAAGAACTGTCAAAGTATTTCAAAAATTCGAAAATTTCAACAGTTCTAGTAGCACCCCATCGAGTTCTATTAAAAATGCTTATGGTAGAAGTGCGTAGCATGAACAGAATTCGGTATACGCGGAGTTCTTCGAAAGAAAGTGCATTTTTCGGGGAGTTCTTACTTCTGAATGTAAAAAACATGATATTCTCTAGGTTTTTCAACACAGCAGTACCCCGTCGGATTCGGTACCTGTTTTAGAAAGAGTTCCGCCTTGTTCGCGGCACAGGAATAAAATATATAATTAACTGTCCGTTTTCCTTACGTGTATCCCATGCAATAAAAGTTTTGGGCGTTGAGAGGAGCTGCAAGGAAATAAGGATTCGCAAGTGGATTGACAAAACTGATTTATTCAATATTATACACAATAAATGATTATATAATAAGTATAATATTTACCTGTTTCACCTAGCAAAATCAATTCCTAGATTCTGAAGAGAGTATTTAACATTCTGCAACGTCACGATTGATTTGCCGCGACTTGTCCGCTACATATTGCAATTGCTGGTACACGCAATGCAACTGACTGTTCCCTTCAATAACGAACTGGAATCGTCACACCTTATAAGAAATTGCGCATAATGGCGTGCTGCTTCCTTAGTGCAAGATATTTTCCCGCTTCAGAATTTGTTTCTTCCCAAATTTTTTTGGCGAAGAGATCGGTCCAGCGTGATTGGAAAGTTAAATAATTTTTTTTACTGTATGTTACTTTTTAGGCGTATTTGTGACCAATATTCGTGCGAAGTAACTAATGGGAAATTTTGATATTATCACATATAGAAGTTTCAATTGAACTAGCGGTAACATTTGTTACATATTCATCCTCTCGGACTACTTTTCTTAACATTATTTCATACGTAGATTCAATAATTATAACTCGCTAGCTTCCTACATAGAATATTCCTCCGTATTTTTCGAGCCTTAAAACTGTGACTTCGACTCCTTTCGTTCCGTCTTATCTCTAGTGTTTATAGCTTTCTAGTAGGGGAGCAACGCAGCGTGCCCTTGGTGCATCTGTGTAGTTCCTTAGAACTCAAGCATGGTCAGACTCTTGGCGCCCTACACTCCCACCATACCCCCTTTTCACTGGGTTTTCGGGTATTTAAGCCCTAAATTCTAGTGGAAAGCGGGGGAATCAGTTCCGAACTCTCATCTACAGCGAAGCTCTGTCACTCGGACCAGCGAAGAACATCGTAGTAGATCGAGCATTAGTCTCCTTCGAAACCAGTCAATACTACCGTACGTACATCGTGTCATATCGCGATCGTTAGGCAAGTAACAGTTCTTTCGTCAGTTTCTCCCCCGTTCAATATCGTAACGTAATACGAACTCAGTTTAAGTACATTGTAACAACATTTCACTTCCGCTGAAACTCTCATTATTATAAATTTTGTATTGTATTTTCATTCAGAATATATTCATCACTGTTTTAGTTTTTATTAAGGAAATCATTGCTTCTTTATTGGAATTCCTGTTCAGTCATCCTTGATTTAAATAAGCACATATAAGGAAAAGAATAATAAAAGATCCCACGAGGATACACTTTTACCGCTCAAGGTGTATCCGGCGAGCAATAGTAAGGTTTAACTTTAGCCTAGGGCATTCTTTCATGATCAATGAGCAGGATTGAGTCTGGTTAAGGTGAAATAGCCCTTAGCACGATCCCAAGTTCTGTTCTGAGTTATTTGGAAGTAACTAGTATAAAGGGGTAAACAGGAGAATAGGGACCTGAGTCTGGTTAAGGTGAAATAGCTCTTAGCACGATCCCAGGATTGATATAGGGCCGATTGGGAACTAGAAGACTCGAGTCTGGCAAAGGTGAAATAGCCCTTTGCACGATCTTAGAGCATATTTAGGACTCGCGAAGCCTGGCTCGTAACACTGTTGAGGAGGAAGAATGTTATCATACGTCTGTGCTACGAATATTAGGGTGTACTATGCTTTTGAGCTTTGGTAAATATTTCTATTTTACAAAAACAAATACAGGATTGCATTTTTAAAAATCGTTTTTTTTTTTTTTTTGTTAACCCGGTGGAAATCCATTATGGATCCCCTTCATCCAAAGATGTCGGGGTATGTCCGACTCTCACGGACTAAAATCACCGGGATGGGCTCTGTGTCTTGATCGGGGGTGCGGGTATTCGGTCGCGAGACCACGCTCTCCAAACACCCCCGAGGACCACATTTTTAAAAATCCAGAAAATAAAATATTATACCTTGAATCCTTTGTTAGCATGCCCTTTTTCACTATGTACACTGAGCTGGGCTTACTAGAAATGACAGTCATGTCATTGTTTAGTACCATTATTTATGAGTATGTAAGAGAGTTTCTAACTATAGAGCTGTTAGTCTTCTAATTAATGGATTTTTAAAAAAAGTGCAGTAATTAAATGGAAAATTTGATAAAAGGCAGTCACTTCAACTTGAGTCAATATATATTTGCACAGTAATTTGAGGCCTATAAACCATAAAAACTGTAAACGCATCTATCAGTGTTCATACGTATCTTTGTATTGAAGTATTAGTTCTGAGAAACCGTCCACTGATTCTAATATCAGATATAGCCGAAACGAGGATGGTTGATATATTAGCTCCTTTTATATATTTTTGATAGTCAAGCATTCAAGACAATGAAGAGTACTTTGGCAAAAAGTATCCACAACTGCACTTCATTCCAGTTTATACTATAACAATAGAAGTAATTATGAAATAGGAGATCTCGATTAGACAATCCATTTCACAAAAATTATTGGCAAAGAATTGTTATGCATACGTCTAAATGCTTCAATTGAAAGACATGTTTGCAGACCAGTAACTTCCTTTTGGTTACTAAGATTCAGAAGCCTCACATTATCGAATAAATGACTATTGATCCAAATTCAAACAGCTGTATTCAACAAGTGTTTGGCTCTTGAGTCAAACTTTTTTGAAACATACAAAAACTGGAAGATCAACTTGTTGATCATCATTTTACAGTATCCAAAACAACACAGTTATGTAGGCTCCCATTCGTAATAGGAAAGACTCAAATTATTACAACAGCATAAGAATATTTAAATAACAAGACACTGCATTTGGTAAAGACATTAGAATATTGTTCGACTTGTAATGATTCAAAACAAGTCATTACTATTTACTAAGGAACTATTTGCTAGAATCCGATAAATCCCACAGCTAAAAAACATAAGTATAGGTAGGGTATTCTTGTAAAATCATATTGTTGTGAAGTATATCTGCATCGCGTTATGCCTAACCCCAGAACTTGCTGTCAAAGCTGTCAAACAGCGCAGAGCAGCCTTCTCAATTAGGCGCCACCACCTCGGACCCAATGGTCCACCTAAAGTACCCAGCTATAGCGCTCTGCATATCAACAACATGGCTACAATGCGGGGAAAATCATGCTTCCGCATTCCCGCTCCTGTGGGCTTATATGAAATGATTTTGGGTTGGGAAAGGTCCCAATCGAAAGATGAAGGATCAGTACAGACCGGATGATACATGATTTTGCACGATTTCGAAGCTTTTATAATGATATGGATGGGCTAAAAGTCGTCAAAACTACACCGAGTTTACAACTTTTAGCACATTATTATGACTAAAAAGCGTCGAAATCATGCAAAATCAGGTATCATCCGGTCTGCATTGATCCTTCATCTTTCGATTGGGACCTTTCCCAACCCAAATCATTTCATATAAGCCCACAGAAGCGGGAATGCGGAAGCATGATTTGGCCCATTTGCGCCGATAAAACAGCGCCTCTACCATACCGCGAATGACCGGAGTCTAGCCCCTTAATGCTTTCCGCCATGTAGTTATCGTGAAATATCATACAGCAGACCTATTTATGGCGAAATTAACACCCTTTCCCTGTTGCCTTTCCCTGCAGAAGGAGCTAAAGTCGATATTTATCGTAAGGCGCTATAATAATGTTCTGCCCTGCGTGGTAACGGCGCAGAGCGGATAGCGGGATCGGAGGAAGTCAGGCTCGTAGCGTTTTTAAGGATTGGAATCCACCGGGATTAAACCCAAACTTAACGTTTATTGATAAGGTATAACCAAAGAACTGACAAGAGATACAGAGAAACTCGCTGGTTCGCACTGATGTGTTCCGATTGAGACTTGGTAGCCGAGTTCTTGATCGGGACATCGGTTGCTGGTTTTATTCGAAGTGGCGAAATGCCTCGTTGCTAAACGTGACTTAGTCGGTATGCGTTCCTTATTGCTACAATGGTAGGTCATTACCTTTTGGACACTGCATCATCCTTTCCAAGAAAGGATGCGTTGCTAGTTTGCGCATTCCGAGAGCCAACTTTGGGCTCTGGCTCAACAATAATTCAAAAACTCTTGGTATACACACCATCATTTCCACGGATCTGATTGTCACTCTGGTTTGCCAGTGTTAGTGCAAAGTTGTGAACATGCGAGGGAGCTTAATTTTTCTCCCCTTTGTATATTGTATTATATTTTCTGGCACTAGGTTCTCTGTGTTTTGCGGTTCTATGCGGTGGGCTCTTACCAAAGAGCCATTGGGCAGGATTTCCTCATCGCGATGAGCCAAACTGCCGTGAGCCGCTGCATCAGGTCGGTCTCCAAGGCGATCATATACCATTTATTCAGGTAGTGGATTTTATTTCCCGCCACTCCTCCTGGCACCACGGGAGCACAAGGAGGTATATGTGAATCGCCATGGTTTGCATACACTGACTGTACAAATGGTACAGTATACAAAACTTATACGTGTGTAATGTGAAAGTTACCTATGTCTCTCTATGAGTTTATGAATTCTTTTTTCACAGGTGTGTGACCCGAACTTAAAGATTCTGGATGTTCTTGCGATATTTCCAGGATCGCGGCACGATGCCGCAATATAGATGAAGTGTTGCAATGAAGGAGAGCGCAAGACATGGCTCATCGGTAAGCAATCAAATAGTACATGATAAACAATAATTCTGCATTGCATCCTACAGTAATGTATTAACGTTTCTTCTTTGCCACCCAAACAGGGGATTCCGGCTATCCTTTGAAGCCATGGATTATGACGCCGATCGTTGGCGCTGCAGAAGGTACTGCCGAGTACCGGTATACGGAGGCGCTCAGCAAATCACGGTCTTGCGTCGAACGATGCTTTGGGTTGCTCAAGGCAGTCTGGAGATGCCTCAGTGTGGTAAGTATCTATAGACTCTTACCAATAGTTGAATTGATTGTTACATCTTGACATGATATTAAGTTTTTAAATATTATTGTGCTTCGGCAAAGGAAGCTCACGTACGACCCGCTGTTAGCGGGGATGATAGTGAATGCATGCGCTATGTTACATAACATGCGGTTGCAATACAATCTCCCCGACGAAGAGTTTCAAGAGTATCAGCCAAGGCGCGAAAGGGAGCAGCCAGCGAGGGAAGAAGCGGACTCCGAAGAAGAAGGAAGAGGAGGAGGCGTGGCAGAAGGACGGCGCATCCGGGATCAACTCGTCAGGGGATCGGTTCGTTAGCTTTAAGTTATGGTTATTGTAGTTATAAACAATGTAGTTATAAGCAATGCGATGTATTTAAATTTAATGTAAGAGAGGTGCAATGTAATATTTTGAATCTTTTAAAATATTTTCGTTATAAGTTATGCAATGTACTATAATTTACTATAAAACGTGCAATATATCATATGATAAGTCTGCTGTATTATAAGTTATCAGGAAAATGAAATATTATTCTCGAGCCTGGTATCGAGACTCGAGAATAATTTCGAAATGCTTTCTTTTTGGCTGGGTTGTTAATTCTCGAACTTTAACTCGGTGACGTTAGTGTCTCGAATGCTTGGATTTCTACTATTCGTGATTCTCGCAATTATTCCATTTCCCCACACTTCGGCTCGAGCGATCAGTAGCCAACGATTTCCCAAGCACACACAAAATTGGGCGCCAGGCATCGAAGATGCCACACAAGAATACACAAAATCGTAAGAGGAACGGCAACAGGAGATCTCCCGAGACGGCGTACTTCGCTTCGGCTAGGCGGTAATAGACAAGGAGAGCACGTGGGTCGACACGAGTGAACAAGCCGTAGGGTTTAGAGCTAGCTAGAACGATTTTATTCCGACAATGTAGCTGAAATAAGAGGGTTCACCCGAAGCGTTCATCAGCAACCTCAGGTGAAGC
Organism: Ectemnius lituratus; assembly: GCA_910593735.2. Classification (NCBI taxonomy): domain Eukaryota; kingdom Metazoa; phylum Arthropoda; class Insecta; order Hymenoptera; family Crabronidae; genus Ectemnius; species Ectemnius lituratus. The sequence goes on from OU343037.1 coordinate 2,883,013, forward strand.
GGATAACTACGATAGTGACTGTCGTCTTACATTGAGGTGGACGCTAGCTCGACGCAGTTGATCGGCGTTCGAAATATAGAGAATCTGAAGATTACAATTTGACTCTTGGCTGACTTAGTCAGCCTGCAGTAAGATCAGAGTTTCTGATATCGCCAGTGAAAAGATCCGAAACGCTACACAAGAAATGATTCGGCGACTCGAGGATAAGAGCTTGCAGTCTCACATAATTCGAATTGAAAGCGATAGAGAGGGAACGGACTACTAGCGGAGATCCAGGGAAGAGCCGGTCTCTTACAAAGGCTAGGCCGAAGGGTTGATTCGCTTACCGCTAATTATTTTCGCTGGAAGCCACGCTAATGGTTGGTCGGGGATATGATTTCCGTCCTTCCTTCCTGGCGTTAGTGTTCGCCTCTAATAGTACTCGCTCGCTAACGCTAGTAGTTGATCGCTCGCTAACGCTAGTGGTTGGTCGCTCGTTAACACGCTAGTATCGTACTCCTCCGATAGTCAGCCCAAGAGTGCCGAAAAGTGCGCTCGCGTCTACGCTCTCGCCTGGCTTCCTTTGTCCGGAAAATCGGTTTCTAATTGGTCGCCTGGTTCTACCGCGCTCGCAGGGCTCGCAGTGCCCTCGGACGAACGGTGCCAGGGCCGTATGCCCAACCGTGCACCAACCCTGCTACGGCGAATCGGAAATTCCTTTTTCTCCCCCGTGGCTGGGTGTCTCGAAGCCGCTTGCTTCACCGCCCAGTGATTTCCGGCGACGACCAGTCACTGGCGATCCCTTCGGAAGCTGCTGGCCTCTTAGTGTTCATCTCGGTCGAGTCGAGTCCTGGTTGCTGGTAGATTTGGGTTGACTCCGGGTGCCGTGGATAGATGGTTGTCCCTGGGCTTGCTGTTTCCTGGTTGGCTCAGGCGAAAGTTTCCGGGTGTTAATATTAGTTTCGATCTTTCTCGATTCTTATTGGAGACGTACTTTCGTTCGCATTGTGGCGCTAGTTTTGTGTAGGGGAATCGTTTGTGGCGTACGCCAGGCGTAACGTTACAACTCTCCCCATACACCAAAAAGGACCGAAGGTCCGCCCGCGAATTTTGCAGGAGATTGTTCGAGTTTGTCCGCGATATTCCTAGGGTGACTTCGACTCTCGTAGACTTCGCCACCCTACCAGTTACAAGCCAGCCAGGAGGACATCGGCGAGAGCCCCCGAGCTCGAGGGGTCAAGCGAGAGGACGTCACCCGGACGAGGGGAACACCCTTAAAGAAATTCGGCCCTGCACAGGACCTAGCGCCCACTATATTCTCCTCTCCCCTTTCTGGCGACCTCGGGGGAGCCTCGGCGAGGTTGGAGCGCGTCCCCGGGAGCCGGCGCGGACTGCTGCCCGAGGGAAACGCTTATAAATTGGCACTCAACGTGAGGCCCACGATAGTCGGGAGAAAGAAGCCCTTAGAACATTCTTTTTCGCGGGTTCGGACACGCCGCGCGAGGGAATTTTGCCAAGTTTTGGGTTTCAGATCACAAAGGAGCCAATTCGAACGAGGCCGTTATATAACGGTAAGGTACTTTAACGACTGGAGCAATTTCATGGAGGCACTCGCAATATAGTGCCACGACGCCTGTATGACAGCAGCCGTACGGAGCGGATCTATCCGGTACTTTACCGATCCTGTCCGGGCTCAAAGGACTCCTGGGGTTGTGCGCGAGAGTCCCGCCCGTGTGGGTCACCCCCCCAACGTACGTCACCAATCATTCAGGGGAGAGACCGCCGACAGAAGGGGAGGTTCCAAACCGATTATTCCCAACGTCTCTTGGCTACCTATCGATCTCTCACACGCCCACGCACTCATCAGAGGCACCTCTGCGCATAGGCCCACCACAGGTTGCCGAAGCTCCAAATGCGCCGCGCTGCGAGTCTAGTACTCTATACTGCACCAGAGGTCGTGTCAGTAACTTCCACTGCTCGATTGCCAGCAACATCCTGTGCACACAGGGGCTTTTCGGGGCCGAGCTGACTGTGGGCCGACCGGTGTTCGCGAGGATCGAGCTTGGTTCCCCTACCCCACGCGATCTGCCGCCTGGCACTCGAGAATCCGCGATTTCTTTCTTCTCTCTAGTGGCTCGATCTTTATTTCTATTTGACCTACGCGAGTGCCATTCTCTCCGATACGATGCCATCTCTGCGAGCACTGTATCGGGCGACAGAGCGTCAATCGTGTTGAAGCAAAACTCCTACTTCCCCTCCCCCTCGTGCTCGATCTCGCAATCAGGTGCCAGAACACCGGCCGTAATACGCGCACGAACCCAAGGCCTGCCTAAATCATTCCCCTAATCCTGCCTGCATCGCATATCAACGTCCGACGGAGGGAGCTGCGAATAGAGGATTCGCCTAAATAACTCCTTTCTCTCGTCGCTGTCACCGATCGGGAGCTATTCTCCCTCGCGACTACTTCCCCCTCCCAACGCATCCCGCAACTCTAACTGACCTGCCTACACCTGCGCAACGATTCAATTCCGCGGTTACCGAACGTGGCGATCGCGTTCCCTTCTTCCCCACGAAAGTTCGCACGCTCGCACGCACGCTCGCACGCCGCTCAGCTACAAACGCGTCCCCCCAGCTACAACTAATAAAGCGCGGCGATTCGCGAAGGACTCCAGCTCCCTCACCATCGGTCGCTCAGAGCAACCGGAGTCGGGAGAATGCACGGCCAGAACACTACTCCAAAGGCACCCCCGTGATTCTACTCTCTCGGTCCATTTTGGCCTGGCGCAACCGATCGGCGCGGGTTTCGCTCTAACGACTCCCTAGTTCTGAAAAGAACTGCATACCCCGGCGCCTGCCTAGCGGGCATCATTGCCCAGTTTCTTAAAGGGAGAACCGGGAGTACAGGAGCCGCTCGAGCCTCCGCGATGCGCCGAATTCGGCCGCTCTAATAAAAAACCATAAGAGGGGACGGGCACCATAATGGTCGCCCCGTCGGGCCTATCATACCTCGGCAAACCAGTTGCCTCGCCCGCTCGCTCGGTATATTGATATACCAGTAGCCGGCTACCGGCCGACCAACCCGACCTTTCGCCGCGGGAGAGTTCGCAGGTTTCTCCACGAAATTCGCTTATTTGCGCTCCGGCTGGCTTTCGGAAGCCAGATTGACGGTCTAGAAAAAGAACAAAAACAAAAAGAAAGAATCCTTGAGAGTGCAACTCGCGGGGGCACTCGTGCTGACTCGCCACGGCGCCTCTGGGCACGGAGGTCGTACGGATCGGATATTTTCAGAGTATCGGCAATTGAGCTCCCAGACTAGTCCGTGCCGTCCCCGAAGCGCGAACATCGTCCACGTCTGGGCGCCGGGCTCCGGGCCTGTGCCCGTCTGCCACTCCTAATTTCGTCCCATCCAGAACATGTCGGGCCTGATCAGAGGAGGGCACACCTCCAACGCCGACAACCGGTCACAGAGGAGAGAGACCGTAGACCAAGGGGAAATAACCGACATCAATTATACATGAGCTTTTGGCCTCTATCGGTCTCTCGTACGCCCACGCACTCAGCAGAGGCCTAATTCGCACGCGCGTTCAGTTCCGTAGAGCCGCAGGGTTAGCAGAGTTCTAAGCTCGCAAGGAAGGAGAAGGAGAGGAGGCAGTCTGTTGATATCTAAACATTTCGTCGTCCAGTAGACGAATTCGTGCAGCCGTCTCGTGAACAAAGTTCTCCGCTCTCCGTCCGTTACGTAGGACGTCCATGTCCGCTGTTATTCTTGGGATTCACCCGGAATCTATCGTCCGCGAAGGCCCTACCTCGAGAGCGCCCGCGTCACGGGAGTCCTCCAAGTCTGAGGACACGCGATTTGTCCCCCTGCCTCGACTGATGCACGACCACGCGATGGACCTACGAAATCACCCTACTCATTACCTAATCTCTACGCCCGATTTGAAGGGTTTTACGTCCCCCCCCACCGCTCTCCCACTCCCCCCGCCATATACCGCCCGATGGCGGACGGCTCGCAAGCGGGGCGGACCGCGAGAGAGCCGAGGAGGGTACCCGCGAGTCAAAAACGCGAGCAAATGACTGCGGGGACTTCGTCAGCCCTCGTCGTCGCTCCCCCCCCCCCCCCCCTTCCGGAGGTGAGATCGTTCCAGGGTTGAGGAAGTACGCCCAAGGCGTCAGCCCCCCCCCCCCCTTTCCGGAAATCGTTGCATCGTTCCGGGGTTGAGAGTCGACGAGTTGAGTCCCCGCGTTCCCGCCGTTCCTTGACTCGGAGCGAGAACCGATGCGAGCCGACGGAAGCCCTCCCGAGTCGGCGTCTCCCCGTTCCCTTGACGCTTAACCTGCCTCCCGTGAAGCGCACGGAAGGCATTTTCTGCGGTGCGATGTCCGATTGACCTCGCATTGGGTAGGCGCCCGCGAAGCTCCCTCCCCCATTACCACCGACTCGTGTGTGAGGTTCCGTCGTTTCGCGCGCGTAACTCACAGTCCTACCTGCTGCAAACTACCGGCGCGATGTTTTCCGGGTGGTCTCCTCACTTGCAAGAGGCGGCCCGGCCCGCTACTCTAGCTATTAGCCGTCCGTTGAAACCAAATATAAGAAAAGACAGTCCGCGAGGCACCCCCGGTCGTCTTTTGAGAGCGGAGAAGTTCGCACCCGGTGTGGCCCGTGCTACTTAAACTCAAACTGTCCGTGGCGTACTGTCTGATCGTTCGTCTGACCTCGGTGGAGTCATTCTACTGGTGCCAGATTCAGGCACCAGAGTTAAACGGAAGCCAGAAATATTAATGTAATGGAATTGCTATGAGCGTGTGCTATTCATGGCGAGCTTCGTTCCTGCTATTTTGCCCAATCATTCGGAATTCATTCATACTCATACCCTAGTATCATACTCATAGCATCTTGCTAGGAGTCCCTCGCGTGTTCAAGTCTCTCTTATTTCACTCACTCCAGCATGCTTCCGCTCCGTGGTACAATGGTGTTGATAAAGTGTGCATGTACTTGGTTCGCAAGAAAGAAGCTCCGCCACTTGTTCGCCTGATAAGCTGCATTAGCTCCACCTCGGTCCAGTCCACGCAGCGTCCGGGTCCAGTCAGGGTCAGTCGTGTGCGCGTGTGTGTGTGTGTATACGAGGGTGCGTGATCGATGTGTGTCAGTGTGCATCTCGCGAATCGGTGTGTTTGTATGAATCGCTCGCACGCAGCACGCGCCTCCGCTCGGCCGCGTCGGTACCAAAGACCCAGCGGGCCGCGTATCTCCCTCCCAGTTACACTATTACTGTCTATAAACGTTCAGGATTGTCCGCCACTGATGGTCCAGTCACTAGACTGTTCTGATGGAGCTTCTGGATTCCTCCTTCTTCGCTCCTCGTTGCACGTGCTTTCTTCTTTTCTCTCCCACTGCATCCATTCCTGGCGATCTGTCCCCCGTCTCAGCATCTGCCTCCTGGCAGTCAGCACCGTTGCTGCTTCATCGTTGTCGTCCCCTCCGTGGAGAGTATAAGGAGAATGGGTTGGTGGCCGTTACCCAGATTTCCCATGCATCCCTTGCTGAAGTTGCCGAGCCATTCTCGGTTCCATTGGACGCGTAAATATCCTATAATGGTGGAAGAAGAACAACAGCAGACGAGAGAACAAGTGGGAATTGGACTTCTCGCACAGTAAAAGGAGTGCGCATGCTCAGTGGTGATACGCCGGCTGGCCCCGAGATTGTCCATCCCTGGGACGCGCGCCTGCCTGATTATACAGCTCCGAAACGCCGGCTAACCTCACCGCGCCGCACGTCACATGTCATGGGAATACGAACCTCAGCTCCCAACCGACAAAGAGGAAAGAGGAAATCAGCAGAGTCAATAGAGTCAGTGTTAAAGCCAAAGTTAAAGTTAAAGTAAGCAATACGTATGAGTGACCATATGAACAAGCCAAGTGAAGGGGAGCTACATAAGGTTAATAAAATTAGAGTTAAGAGTGGGTGTTTGCCCATCCAATAGTGATAGGGTTTATAAGGAAAATTAATATGAAAATGCACAAACTAATCGCAGTCATAAGAATGTTGACGTTGTTAATGTTGTTAATATGTAAAGATAACCACGTTAACCAACTGCAGACTGTAAGAGCCTCCAGCAGCATCCCCAGATAGGAAACACCTCCTGCCTGGATTCATGACTATCGGCCATATGCAGACAGACAGGCAACGCATCATGCAAGGAATTAAGCAGGGAATCCCACCGGTCCACAGAGCCATCAGGCCCTGAAGAGGACTTCAAATTCAAGCCATAACATAGCTCCGTGGAAAGGCGTGATCCTGGTCAGCAGGGATCTAGTAAAGCTGTATAAGAATAAGCGTGGGATCAAGCAGTGAGGCAATTAAGCAGTTGTATGTATATGTATATTGATACTCCTGAGAAAGTACTCAGCCTTCGTTGTAGAGCTGATCAATAAATGCTGTGCTTCCGACATGAGTTGCATTGGTTGTTGGTCTATGTATTTCCTATAATCTTCCCTTCCATCCTTCCCTTAACACCCATATAGTCGTATGCTGGTTTCCCTGTGGTTTCCTGTTAGCGTCTCATTTATTTATTTATTTATTTATTCCTTTTTCTCAGTCATCGTATGACAGCTATTCCATTATTATTATTGTATTCATATTATATTATATTATATTTATGTGGCTGTCCATTGCAGGAGGGGCAGAGCGGTTAGATTACTAACTGGGAGTAAAAGTGGATCATAAGAGAGGTGTGACGGACAGATAGCTACAGAGAGTGATAGAGGAGTTGAGAGAGAAATTGCACATGCTGGGAGACCCAGCCACTCCCAGCCCACCGCAGCACCTGCCCCGGGGAATTGTGTCGAATGCACTAAAAGCTCCTCCAGCTCCTTGCCTTGAGAGCTGCGAGACTGATCCTGCTCAGACAGTCTGACCGTGCCAGAACTTAAGATATGTGGCCAGCAGTGAATGACTGGGTTGACATAAGAGGTTCGAGGGAGGGCATAGCCTAGATCGGTCTGTCAATACCAGGGCTTGGAAATCTGGATAGACTAGGATGTCAGAGATGGTTGGAAGTTGGAAGTATCTGGGGCATTTAAAGTATGTGGCCTTTCGTCACTGCGCCATGGGCCTTCCACATTCGCCAGCTTTGGTTTCAGGATAGGTGTGTCGTCTTGACACGTTGTTCAAAGAATGTTATCAGTTTTCAGTTTTTGGTGATGAGTCAATTTCCATCGTTGCCTACTATTTGTCTTCTACATTAGAACCCACTGAGCGAATGCTTTTTCCCAATGTCGCCTGTGAGCGAATATTTATTTCTTTCGTTTAATTTTATTTATTTTACAGTTAACAGTTTACGAGAGTCCGAGCACATGGCGAGGCTGTCGTCCGCCATCTTAATAGGTTAGGTTGCACGCCCGCAGCCTTCATTTAGTGATATTTCGTTTAATTCGAAATTCCCGGATAAAATTTATATATTAGATCGCATAGGAATTTAGCACGAAAACACTAATCACTCGCGAGTTCCGATTAGACGCGTTTTTCCCGTCACAAAGACTATCGAACCGGGAGCTGCCAAAAACGCGTCCGCGCACCTCAGCCGCCATCTTTTCCTCCAACGGTAAGGTAAGCGGACAATAACAGTTCACCTGTCGTGGCTGAGGAAACGGGCATAAAAACGTGTCGAAGACGCATCGGTGCGACACAAACACCGAAAGTAGAGCACGTATCGGTTACCAGAATTCGCGACATGGCCTATATAGGGAAACACGAACTCGAGCAGCTCGTTCGGCACCTCGGGGCGGAGGTGCTGAGGGAGGTGCTCTCGGAGTGCGGGTGCGACGAGAGCGGGACAATAAAAGAGCTCCGCGAACGGTATCTGGAGGAGATGAACCGACGTAGGGAGGAGGTTCGCGTCTCCGTCGCGGAACGTAGGGCCACGCACAGCGCGGCTGCTAGCGCGGCCGCGGCTGACCACTTTGAGCAGGGGGAGTCGGACAGGGATGACGACCGGATTACGGTCCGTGGCCCCGGGGAGGCGCCCGCTGCGGTGCCCCTCAGGGAAACGGCCGCCCACCAGAACCCAAGAGTCCGAGGGTTCAGCTGGGACCTACCGTCCGCTATCCGCGCCGAAGAATCGAGCCTCAACCGCGCCCCGTTGACTCGCCGTACGACGCGGTCAGAAAGTGGCCGATGAGGTACGCGGGAGAGGGGGTGCGTGCTCTCGAGCGCTTCCTAGGGGAGATTAGCTATCGGAGGGAGCTGATCGCCATCGATGACCGCTCCATGCTGGCCTGCCTACCGCTATTGCTGACCGACGGCGCCTACGAGTGGTTCATGACCGCTCGCCGACAATTCCGGACCTGGCTGGAATTCGAACGAGCCATCTTCCGGAGGTACGACCGCGCCACCAACACCGAGAAGCTGGCGGATGCAACCAACAGGAGGCAGTGGAGGGCGAGCCCTTCTCGCGGTACCAGGCGGACCTCCTGAAAATCTGTCGCCGAATCCAGCCTCCCCTTAGCGACGAGCATGTGCTGCACCTCCTCTACGACAACATGCTCCTGCATTACCGCTCATTAATCCGATTGCACGAATATATGACGGTCGACGAGTTGACGGAGCGTGCAGAGGACCTTGAGATCCACGCGCCGCCCTCACCTACGGCGGTGTTTACGCGCGTCGCGAGGGATCAGTCGCGCCGAGGGGAGGGCGAGCGCCCCGCGGGACGGTGGCTCAGCTTGAGGCAACGGCCGAGCCGCAAGCGAGCACGAGCACGGGCGCGCAGAGAAGATCGCGCGGAACTACTCGCGACCGAAATCGCCCGAGCACGGGAGAGCTCCCGAAATGTTGGAAGTGTGGCCTCGCGGGCCACGTCCAAAGCGGTTGCCGTGGGGAAGTCGTGAATCGGTGCGTCCGATGCGACACCCCTAACACCACGACCGCGAACTGCCCGAAGTGCTCGGGAAACCGCGGAAGCCGGCGCTAGCGGAGGACATAGCGGATGGCGAGAGAGAGGAAAGTACCTCCACCAGTTCGGGAGAGTCATGCAACTCTCTTGATTTCGACTCCCCGGCCCACGATAGTAACGAGAACGATTCCGGCCCATCCTTATTTTACGTTGCCGCCACCCTTGAAGGGCTTCCAGTGCGCGCGTTCGTAGACGGCGGCGCCAGCGACAACTTTATAAGTCCCGCGACTTTGAAGCGACTCGGGTCGCGGATGAGAATGCAGGTGTCACCGCCAAAGTATTACGTGCTCGGGAATGGGCTAGTCGACTGTTCGAGAGCCTCGGGAAGCGCACGGGTTACGGTGAGAGGGCGAACGAGACGCCTCGATTTTCGCACGCTCGAGAGACTGAGTGGACCGGTCATTTTAGGCGTGCGAGCGATAGGAGAACTCGGGATCGCGATCGACTACGCAGTGAATGAGTGGTACTTCCGGGACCGACGGCGCGAGCGATTCGCGTATAGTGCCGAGGTGAGGGGATATCCGCGATGCTGCGGCATTGGGCGCCTGTCCGAACAGGAAGCCACGCGTCTCACAGCGCGTCGGACCGCGTCGGACAGCTGAAGCCAGCCACCGGGCTCACTTCCCTCATCTCACACACAATCGACGTAGGCGACAGCGCCCCGATCAAACAGCGATATTACCAGGCCTCGCCGAAGGTCCAGGAAGCAAGCTACGCGGAAGTTGACCAACTCTTGGCCGACTGATTCATAGAGCCATCGAACAGCGCGTGGTCTAGTCCGATTGTCATGGTACGCAAAGCGAACGGGAAGTATCGCTTTTGCTTAGACTTCCGAAGAGTCAACAGCGTGTCTCCGAAAGACGCATATCCGCTACCGATCATGACGAGCATTCTCGATAAACTACGCGCCGCGAAATATATCTGGACGCTGGATCTCAGTCAGGCATACTTTCAAGTCCCGCTTGGCCCCAAAAGTCAAGAAATTACCGCATTTACAGTGCCCGGACGGGGCCTGTTCCAATTCATTCGAATACCTTATGGCCTGACTGGCGCTCCAGCGACGTTTCAGAAGCTGCTAGATCGGTTGATCGGACCGGAAATGGAGCCTTTCGCCTTTGCGTACCTCGACGACATTATAGTGGTCACGGAGACCTTCGAAGACCATCTTGTTTGGCTAGAACGAGTTCTCCGCCGAATACAGGAGGCCGGCCTCACCGTAAACACCGATAAATGCGAATTTTGCAAGTCGGAAGTCCGGTATTTAGGCTTTGTAGCGCACGCGGAAGGGCTAAAAGTCGACCCCGAGAAAATGCGACCCATTCTCGAGTATCCGCAACCTCGGAACATTAAACAACTGCGACGTTTTCTCGGCATGGCCTCGTGGTATCGGAAATTCATCCCCGAATTCGCAACCGTGAGCGAACCACTTACCCAACTTCTCCGGAAGGACCGGAAGTGGCAGTGGACCGAGGGACAGCAATCCGCCGTCGATACGCTTCGCGACTCCATCGCGACGACTCCAGTCCTCACGTATCCGCATTTCGAAGTTCCGTTCGTCTTGCAGACGGACGCAAGTACGATCGGCCTCGGGGCCGTATTGACTCAAACGATCGACGGGCGCGAACGGGTAGTTGCATACGCGAGCCGAACGCTCTCCCACGCCGAACGCAATTACTCCACTACCGAACAGGAGTGCCTCGCGGTGCTCTGGGCAATTAAAAAGTTTCGACCGTATCTGGAAGGATACGCCTTCACGGTAATAACAGACCATAGCAGCCTCCGCTGGCTGAGAAATCTGAAAGATCCGTCCGGTCGATTAGCTCGGTGGGCGCTGCAACTGCAGGAATACGAGTTCGAAGTTATTCATCGAAAAGGCGCCTTACATCACGTGCCAGACGCGCTCTCGCGAGCCTACGAGACTGCAGTTGAGGCGGCCGCCGAAGACGACCGAGAGAACCCGAGCCCGCCTGAAGCCACCGACGCGAGCGAGGTAGTGGGAGCGCTCGCGATGATGCACGAAGCCCGAGTCGAACAGCTTGTGACGTTGCGTTTGTCGTACGTCACAAAAACAACCCTCTCGCTCAAATCGAGCGCCGAGAAAATAGTAAACTAGCGTCTCCAATAAAGAGCCTCAGAAGAGCGAGAATCTCAACTAACGCCGATCAACTTCGCGTAAGCCAATTAGGGAGCAGCAACCAGGGACGACCAACTACCCACAGCACCCGAAGTCACCAACTCTGCCAGCCCAGAGGAATTCGGCCCGACCAGGATGAACATTAAGGGGTCAGCAGTCTCCGAAAGTTTCCGACGACGACTGGTCAACGTGGGAGGAAACTGGGTGGTGAGGCAGGCGACCCCGATGCAGCCAGCAACGTGGGAGGCTGACCGTTTGTCGTCTCGACGGAGCGGGGTTGGCGAACTGTGGGGCCCACGGCCCTGGCATCGTTCGTCCGAGGGCTTAGCGAGCCCTGAGCGCGCGATAGGATCCGGCGACCAATAGCGATCGATTTCGGGTGACAAAGGCGGCTAGGCGAACGTTAGGGACGAGCGCGTAGAATTCGTCACTCTTGTGCTGACGATCGAAGCGAGCGGACTAGCGAGCGACTACCGACATTAGCGAACAATAGAAACGATTACCGAAGGACGGAAGGAAGGAAGGACGAAGCTTTAACGCTCCTCTAACTTCCCGCTAACGTCTAAATAACACTAGCGGTAAGCGAACATCTTTCCGGTCTAGCAGTCTGTAAGGGACCCACTTTTGTGGGATCTCAGCTAGACCTTCGCTGTTTCTTCGCCCTTCAGGCTTGTAGTTGCCCGACTGTAAGTTTCGTCTACAATCTATTGCGATCTTCCTCTCTATCGAACTTCCGAGCTTTCCATCTAATCTCTATCTGTAACTGATATCTTCCTGCGGGCTGACGAAGTCAGCCAAGAGTCAACGTGTAGCTTTGCGTAGAATTCAGACGACCGCGAATTCATCAACCGCCTTAACGCCGAACAACCGCGTCGAATTAGCTAACATCGGGCTGTGATCTCGACTTTCTTCTAACTCGCGGCCACGTGCTTCGCCCGAGGTTGCTAGTGAACACCTCGAGCGAAGGACCTCGATATCGCTTTGCATTGTCGAAATAAAACAGTTTTCTAATTCAATCCTGGCCACTGTTCATTCGTGTCGAACCCACGTGCTCTCCCTTTGTTTGTCTGAGCTAGCCGAGAGGCACGTTACGCCGTCTCGGGAGATTCCTCGTAGCCCGCCCTTTTGCGAATTACGGATCTTGTGTGGCATCTTCGATGCCTGGCGCCCTTTCTTGTGAAACTAAGGGCTGGCCGTCTTTGAGTCTCCCGAGCCGAAGTATCGGGAAAATTGGTATAGAAATCTAACGTAGTTGACGACAAACCATCCCGCTAAAGTAAATTTCAGTTATCGTAAAGTAAGAGAAGAAATCTTAGTCTGATTTTCCTTCTATTATCATTATTATTCTCGAGTCTGTCCCGATCAGTAGCGAGACTTGAGAATAATCTCTCATTTTCCTGATAAGCTGTTAGCCGCGGCCGCCGCGAGCCCTGATCGCTGGTACGACGCGATACTGGGGCGCGTCCGGAAAGACCCGAAGTTGCACGAGGACTGGAAGATAGAGGACGATCGTCTATACCGCCGCCGCGCGAGCGAGATGGAGAGAGACATACTCGGGAGCGAATTAATGGCGTGGAATCTGGTCCCGCAGAATTCGGAAAAGCGCGATCTGCTCGCGGGAGCCCACGATGAACCCCAGGCTGGCCCTCTCGGACGAGAAAAAACATATGAGCGGTTGCTCCTCCGTTACTTCTGGCCGCGAATGTTCCGAGACGTCGCGAAATACGAGCGCGCGTGTGACACCTGCCAAAGAACGAAAGTCGCGCAAGGCGCGCCGCTCGGTACGATGGGACGACATTATGTCCACGAGCCCTCGACAATCGTAGCCGCAGACCTCATGGGTCCCCTCCCCCGCAGTAAAACCGGATACTAATATATTCTAGTCTTCCAGGATCTTTTTACGAAATGGATCGAGGTTTGCCCGTTACGCGCCGCGAACGGGAAAAAGATCAGCGAGGCGTTCGAGGACGTTATTTTAGCACGATGGGGCGTTCCGAAAGTCCTGCTGACGGACAACGGAACCGAGTTCGTGAACCGAAAGTTAGGATCGCTTGCGGAAGAATACGGTATCCGGCGAGCGACGACACCCCCGTACCACCCACAAGCCAACCGGTCGAACGAGTGAATCGAGTTCTAAAAACGATGATCGTCGCGTTCATTAAGAAGGACCACCGCGAGTTGGACCACCACCTTGCGCACTTTCGGTTCGCGTATAATACGGCCAAGCACACGACTCTCGGAGCAACACCGGCCTTCCTTAATTTCGGTCGCGAGCCGCAGCCGGCTCGCTGTTTTGGTGGGAGGGAGGGGGCGTCCGCCGGCGACGATGTCTGGCCGACGGCCGTTCGAGAGTCGTGGACGGCGCGGATGGAACGCGTCGGAGAGCTGCGCCAATGGGTCGCGGAATCTTTAGAGAACGCGTACGAGGCGCAAAGCCGGTATTACAACCGCGGTCGCCGAAACCGGACATCTAAGATCGGGGATCGCGTCCTAAAGCGACAGCACGTCGTTTGCTTAGCAGCGCAAAACGTAGCCGCGAAGTTAACAACGAAATTTCATGGGCCCTTTGTGATCTGGAAAGCCCTGTCAGCCGTCGTATATGAATGTACGACGCTCGACGGAAAGCCAGCCGGAAAAACCCACGTACAAGACTTAAAACCGTACGTGTCGCAGTAATATGTAGAACCGGGGTACAGTAGCAACTAGCATGGTGATGGTCAGGGGTAACGGTGACGTAGAAAACACGAAGGGATAATAGTCCCGGATGATTCGTCCGATGACCCCTCTCTCCTCTAAACCCCTACAGCTAACAGAGATTAACAGCCAAAGAGTATCCACGCGCGGGGCCCGACGCGGGCGACGGTGGATTGTCCGCCCGGAGGACGAAGCGGTGGAGCGTCCCACAACAGCAGAAGGACGCCCGGAAGCACCGGAGAACCGCGAGGTGCCCCCGGAGTTCGGTGCCCAACCGGGCGACGGCCCCGTATGGACCGGGGTTTTGCACGTTTGGGCTGACCTCCTTCGGCACGACGCCAGGGAGGTGGAGAAGAGGGCCCGAGCCCTACAGCAGGAGGCCGACCGCCGGCGAGCCGTAGCCGCGGCCGAGGCCCTCAGGGCCGAGCGAACCCGGCAGGCGTTCCTGACGGAAACCTTAGGGAGATTAGGGATCTCCCGCGCCCAACTGCGGGAGGGACAAACACCGCCCCCGACACTCTGCGACTGGCAACCGGAGTTCCAGTGCTGGCAGTGCGGTCGTCGAGGCCACCTCCAGGGCCGGTGCGATCGGCGAGCCGATCGCCCATACTGCCGTCGGCGCGGACACCAGGGTGCGGAGCACTCTGCGTGCCCGTACCGGCGGTATAAGTGGCATCAGGCCGGGCCACATGCCGCCTCCCTCGCTCGGCTCTACTTAGAAAGCCAGCAATGAGCGGCGGGCGGCGTGCCGAGCCTTGCAGCGGCTGAAACAGACGAGCAGGAACTAGGGGGCCACCGACCATCCGTGACCCCCTAGCTCGAGCAAGGACGGGCCCACCGACCACCTGTGGGCCCTGAGAAGGAGTCGAGAGGGACGAGGGGCCACTCCACCGGCTGCGAGGCCAAGCCCCTGGCAAAGGGACGAGGCGAAAGGTCAACAGGCGGCTAAGAAACGCTCAGAAGACGTGCCGCTCGCACGAGGACCAGTGCGAGCGCCCGAACGGCGATGGAACGGCGCGAGAGGACCCGAGCGCCCGACGCCGGATGAGCGGAGCCAGCGAGCCGAGTAACTCGCTGAGCCGAGCGCCCGACGAGCGCCGACGACAGCCGAAGCCGAGCGACGCCGCCGAGAAGAGACCACCGAAGCGACAGGAGCCGAGCGCGTCTGTCAACACGCCGCGTGCCACGCGCGGCACATAACCTACTCCTGTCACGAGGACCAGCAGCATCGTCCATCCCTCGGATTCGAGGAACGAAACGCATGTCCAGCCTGTAATTCCTTTTCACCTAACTTAAGGACTGGAGCAATTTCATGGAGGCACTCGCAATATAGTGCCACGACGCCTGTATGATGGCAGCCGTACGGAGCGGATCTATCCGGTACTTTACCGATCCTGTCCGGGCTCAAAGGACTCCTGGGGATTGTGCACGAGAGTCCCGCCCGTGGGGGTCAGCCCCCCCCCCCCCCCCCCCAACGCACGTCACCAATCATTCAAGGGAGAGACCGCCGACAGAAGGGGAGGTTCCAAACCGATTATTCCCAACGTCTCTTGGCTACCTATCGATCTCTCACACGCCCACGCACTCATCAGAGGCACCTCTGCGCATAGGCCCACCACAGGTTGCCGAAGCTCCAAATGCGCCCCGCTCCGAGTCTAGTACTCTATACTGCACCAGAGGTCGTGTCAGTAACCTCCACTGCTCGATTGCCAGCAACATTCAGTGCACACAGGGGCTTTTCGGGGCCGACCGATGTTCGCGAGGATCGAGCTTGGTTCCCCTACCCCACGCGATCTGCCGCTTGGCACTCGAGACTCCGCGATTTCTTTCTTCTCTCTAGTGGCTCGATCTTTATTTCGATTTAACCTACGCGAGTGCCATTCTCTCCGATACGATGCCATCTCTGCGAGCACCGCATCGGGCGACAGAGCGTCAATCGTGTTGAAGCAAAGCTCCTAGTTCCCCTCCCCCGCGTGCTCGATCTCGCAGTCAGGTGCCAAAACACCGGCCGTAATACGCGCACGAACCCAAGGCCTGCCTAAATCATTCCCCTAGACCTGCCTACACCGTACTACTTCGGCCGACGGAGGGAGCTGCGAATAGAGGATTCGCCAAAACAACTCTTTACTCTCGCCGCAGCAACCGATCGGGAGCTATTCTTCCTCGCAACTACTTCCCCCTCCCAACGTGTCCCGCAACTCTAAATGACCTGCCTACACCTGTGTATTGATAGTAATACGCGCAGATATCCCGTGGACAACGTACGCGGCTATCGCGTTCCCTTAATTCCCCACGAACGTTCGCACGCTCACACGCCGCTCAGCTACAAACGCGTCCCCCCAGCTACAGCTAATAAAACGCGACGATTCGCGAAGGACTCCAGCCCTCTCACCATCGGTCGGTCAGAGCAGTCGAAGTCGGGAGAATGCGCGACCAAAACACTACTCCAAAAGCACCACCGTGATTCTACTTTATTGGACCATTTCTGGACCGGCGAGACCGATCGGCGCGGATTACGCTCTAACGTCTCCCTAGTCCTGAAAAGAACTGCGTACCCCGGCACCAGCCTAGCGGGTAACATTGCCCTGTTTCTTAAGGGGAGAACCGGGAGCACAGGAGCCGCTCGAGCCTTCGCGATGCGCCGAAGTCGGCCGCCCTGATCAAAAATATAAGGGTCGGGTACCGCGGTGGTCGAACCCGCCGGGCCTATCATACAGCGGCAAACCGGCTGCCTCGCTCGCTCGGTATACTGGTATAACGAAAGTTGGCTGGTTACCGGCTGGCAAGCCCGTCTTCTCACCGCAGGTGGACTCGCCAAATTTATCGCGCGAGCTTAACCTGTTTACGCGCTGGCTGGACTACAGCAGCCAGGATGCCAGTCGCAGGAGAAGTTTTTAGAGAAAGACATAGAAACCGCGGGGGGCACTCACGCTGATTTGCCGCGACGCCTCTGTGCGCGGAAGTCGTACGGAGCGGATATTTTCGAAGTATCGGCATTCGAGCTCCCAGACTGGTCCGTGCCGTCCCCGAAGCGCGAGCATAGCACACGTCCGGGCCTGTGCTCTCCTGCCGCTCCTAATTTCGTCCCATCCAGAACATGCCGGGCCTGATCAGAGGAGGGCACACCTCCAACGCAGACGACCTGTCACAGAGAAGAGAGACCGTCGACCGGGGGGAAATAACCGGATTCAATTATACATGCGTTCCGGCCTCTGTCGGTCACTCGAACGCCCACGCAGTCAGCGGAGGCCTTACTCGCGCGCATGTTCGAGTACGCAGAGCCTTGGTGCTTGAAGAACCCTGAGATCGCAGGGTAGAAGAAGAAGGGTAAGTATTCCGTTGCTTTTAACCATTCCTTTTCACCTAACCCTCATATTGCACGACCATCCGTCCACCGAATGCTAGTACTTAGTAGCCCATGATGTGGAGTTCGAGCTATGAACGAGCTCCGATACTAGGGTATGTCTCAACTTAGAAATTCTATATCGGGAACTTTTGGAGCCACGGCAGAGAATTAGTCGAATTCGGCATCGAGGCCCTACAGTTAGGAGGCGAGGTGGTTCGCCCGGCGGGCTCACGCCAAGGAGGGGGGAGTTGTGACGGGGCAGCCGCGCCCGTCGCAAGACTCCTGCCCCGCGCCGCTCTCGCCGCGCACTCGCCACTTCGTTTAAATACCGTAGCTCCAAGGGGTACCGCCTGTAGCCATTGAATTATTATTAACGCGCTGTCTCTACTTGCGAGCTTCATCTAGCGACGAGGACAACCAGTCGGTCGAGGAGCAGGAGATAAGCTCGAGGAGGAGGGGCCCAGATGCCTCCAACTGCGAGCCATAATGAGGGTGCCGATCCGTCGAGACTACGAGCCGATCGGGCCGCTCTAAGCCTGGGAGCACGACGGAGGACAGGACGAATATGGACAAACTGGCGTGAACCAGGAGCTCCTAGCGTTCGCAGGCTGAAGACAGCGGCGGATAGCGTAGCGTAGCGAGGCGTTCGATTCTGGCGCGCGGGATCGATACGTACGCCCTCGACACCGATCGATATCGACCGGCGCGGCGGCATCGAGAGATCGAGAGCGTAAGGCGGCAACGTAACACTGGGCACAATTTTGGTAACGCCGGAAGCAAGTCACTTTGCGAGCGACCACCGTGGAGAGTACCAGTGCGAGTGTGCGTAAGCGAGCAACCTCCAGTTTTTGAGAAAGAGTACGAGGAGTGTTAAGATCTTGAAGCTGAGCCCAGTGCAATTACCTGCCTGCCTAGAAGTATCTGTAGGTCTCGGTGCCGGCCGTTTACGCTCATGTAGAGACAGCCCTAGTGCGGGTGACCATCGGTTACTAGGCGGCTACTTCCTTGGCGCGACTCTTCAAGTCGCCGCAAAGTCCCCGGTTTCATTTAGAGCTATAGAGTGTGAGGCGTACGAAAGCCAGGAGCGTCACGGCCGTCCACCCCGGACGGTAGTCTTTGGGAATTCGACCGGTCTTTGGGTTTTTCGGCTCCGTGGCTATCCGTCCATGACCGTGTAACATCGAGGCGAGCAGCTCCGCTGCAGAGACGACTTTATATGTGCAATTTATAACAGGCGTGTCCGAGCCGTACGATATAGCGAGCGCAACGAGACCGGGTGAACATTAGATTGTATAGCGGCTACGGGAAAGCCGAGGGTCCGAACGCCGACCGTTCAGACGCGGGCGCGAGGGCTGTAGGGTTTCTGGCCGTCCCGGCCCAATAAACATCTTCGTCACCCATCCGCGTGGGTTTTCTCTGCTTCTTTCTTCCCGACATACAGACTCCGCCACTCTACCATCCACACGAGCCAGCCAGGGAGACATCAGCGAGTGCCGCGGAGCTCGAGAGGTCAACCGAGAGGACACCATCCGGGCGAGGGAACTTATAATATAGAAATTTGGCTCTGCCTAGGGCCTGGTGCCCAACCCTTCGCGCCTTTCAGGTGTCCTCGGAGCAGCCTCGGCGAAGTTGGAGCGCGTCCACCGGAGCCGGCGCGGAACGCAGCCCGGGGAAAACGCCTACAACATTAAATGGTGGCAGCGGTGGGATATGCTCCGTCGAAGTCGAATTATGAGCCTGCTGAAAACCGTAACGTGGCGTGATTGCCACTGTTACCTACGACCTAAAAGTCAACCTCTGCTGAGGTAGAGACAGGCAGGATCACCAAACCGGCGACACGAACGAGCTCTTAGGAGACGTTCGCACTTCACCAGACAGCCGCTCTCTCGTCAGAGACGGCCAGACGCCCTAACTAACGGAAAAAGTATGACCAAGCCTGAACGGACGTCACCAGCGTGCCATTGGTGATCCGAGGACCTTTGGCCGAGCGGAGACGACCACCGAGGTACCGAGAAGGTACGCACCATCCACCCACCGACCAAGTACACCTGGTCCCCTGTACGAGCGATAAGGAGCTCCAGATCCCGACTCGCCGACAACACCTTGTACGACACAGGCGATAAGGAGACACCATCGTCTCGCCGACTCCAGTTACGTCAACCGACACCTCACGGCCAGCAGCGGTCGCCTACCAGCAGCATGCGCCTGCCAGTCATCCTGTGAGTAAACAGAAAACTCGAATCGCCCAAGCGATATCCGAAAATATATATCTATTGTAAACCAGAGCCTTCACACGGCCCTTGCATGCCTACGGAAGACGCACTTGCCCTCAGGTATCTTCTCCCTAAGCGAAGGTCATTCTCTAGATCACTAGAGTCCTTCTTTGATAAAAGGCTCGTATTCAATCCAGTAGACCCTACAAAAGTAGAGGCGCGCACTTCCCTGGGCAACACCGGCCATCTATGACGCCGGGTGCGAGCTCCGAAGCTAAACACTAACACCGACACATATCGCGCCTCCGGGTCGAGCGCCCACACAACGCCCGAGAGCGTCGTCGTGCCGTCACAGCGTCGATACCCTGTTAAAAGACTCGACTTCAGTCTAGTAGGAAACGAATTTGCCATGTCACATTTAGGTCAAGGTCCTAGTGACTCAAATAACCAGTCGATCCGTGGAGTTGTAACCGCGCTCGGACTAATCGGAGTATTTGAGGGAGACAGAGGCCTACTCGCGTTCCTAAACAATGTCGATTGCGCCTTAGAGTGCGCATCCGAAAACGAGCGACCGCGACTCCTGCGACTTATCTTGAAAAACAAAATAAAAGGTAGAGCCTTGCAAGAACTGCAACACAAAACAATCGATACCTTCGAGGAATTAACTTGCCTACTCAAAACGCGATTCGCCGTGAAAAGGTCATCCGACACTGTACAGATCGACTTCAGTAGCTGTAGACAGAGAGAAGGAGATAGCGTACAACATTTCGGGTCTAGAATGGAAAGGCTATTAGCCGAGCTGAAAGAACTGTCCATCGAGGACACCCTTGACACGTCATAGAGTTCAGCCATCGAACATCTCCTAGAAAAACAAGCCTTACGCTATTTCATTCGAAGATTGAAGGATCAACTCAGACTAATAATCCGAACGCGTACTTTTAATAACCTGCAATCGGCGATACCAGCCGCCATCGAGGAAGAACGGATTCTAGGACTAGGTCCCCCTCGCCCAAATAACCATTCGCGTTACCGCGGGAATACTCGCGACAAGCAAGCACGCAACGCACCAAAGTGCGGAAGGTGCCATAAAATAGGCCACATCGCCAGTAACTGTTACACGCGCCTAAGCACGCCCCGTCGTTCTACTGACCAACCCTCACACCGTTCCAATAACTCCCGAGCGCAATCCAATAACAGAGCAGTTCAACGCGTAACCGTAACATGCAGATACTGCAAAAAGCCCGGACACACGCTCGAGGAATGCCGTGCACGCCAGCGCGCAAACGAGAGGAACCAGACGGAGCGGTCCCCGCGAACACGCAATAATTCCCGAGAACCCAGCCAGCAAGCTGAAACCCAAGACGCGACACGCGCCACACCTCGTCAGCCCGAGTCCGACGGAAGGCCGGACAACGACACGACAATCAAGGTTCATATAGGGTTAACACGATAGCAGCTGAATCCGAGTCCCGGTGGGCCGGGCATGTGCCAAGGGGCCGCCAGGCGGCAGAGTGGTGGCTCTGTCGCCTCCGCAAAGCGGCCCCGAGGCGGGGCGGGGCGTGTAGTGGTCGCACGTCCCGCTCAGGTGAGATTGGCGGTGCGGGCGGCACGGTTCGCTCCTCCTTCGCCACCGGCGAAGGAGTGCGGCGAGCCATGTCTCCCTGGGAATAGTGGGGGACGCCTCCCTCTCTCGTGAAAGCGCGAGAGGCGATGGCCACTCCCCCACCACGAGACGGGCCCCCACTAGGTGGCGGGCGCGGGGCGGCACCGGTCGTGTTCGAACAGAGTTCCCGGTGTCGCCCCAATAAGCGCTGAGGATGGCCACCGTGGGGTTTTAGCCGGTAAGAGTCCGGCACTACCCCGTCGCCCCCACCAGGGTGGCGGGGTGTCCATGAGGATTTCCCCACGAAAAAAAACAAAAAAAAAACTGAATCCGAGTCACCACGTAACCTAGTAGAAATCGAGGCGCCAGAGTTGCTTAACGGAGAAGCCCTCATGCTCTTAGACACCGGAGCTGAAGTTACTTTGCTAAAAATCGGACGAGTCTTAAGCGACGTTCCCGCCGTGAAAGAAGTCGTAACCCTGCACGGCGTCGGTCCAAACGTAACCAAGACACTGTGTAGTGTGCCACCGCTTTCCCGAGCTTGCCGATCTTGTTGGCCGGCTAGGAAAGCGGGGAAACTTCGACCGAGCCTCCCCTCTGAATCTCAAACCCTGTGGGTGCTTCGATGGGCGCCAGGCCCCGTTGCCGAGACCAAATTTGATTTTAATGTGCAACCCAGAGGAGATGAAAAGCTCGAGCGAGAGAGAAAGCTCGGTGGGAAACGCGAATGGTGGCCCGGCTGGCCAGATGTAAAGGTAGCGGGGCGGGGAACAAGGGAGGCCAGGGACGGCACACTGGACTTACGAAGAGCTGAAAGAATAGTTAACTACTGCTTTCTTTAAACAATGCCGCCCTGTTTATTTATGTCGGGCGGATCGACGGTTCTACAACTAAATAACCTATGGCAAATAGAGCTAACGCGCTCTCGATCCCAGACCACGAGGGCCCCTTTACAATTTAACCCCACGGTAGGGAAATGCGTCGTGCGATCGACAGATGGTCGGTCGATAACCAGACTGCTATACTTAAACTGGCCGAACGTCGGCGGACGATGTACACGGCGAATAAATAGAAACCCGTTGCCCGTTCGAGCGGACGATCGATCGCGGATCCCGGCAACAAGTGGCAAGATGGCGGCCACTTTGTTCGGCGAACGCAGTCTTATTGTGCTACCGCGCGACTCAAAAGCGACTTGCGAAGTCGCCCCAAGGAAGGCAGGGCAAATGCTGGCTAATTGAAATTTACTGGCAATCAACAAATGCGAGGAACCCGATTATCGGGCGCGGAATCTCTACGTAGGAACTCTAAGGATAGGGCACTGAGGTGTGAGGCTTACCCCGATCGTTCGTCGGCCGGTGAATTTGCCGAAACTACTACACCAGGCTCGCTGGGAGGCTGACGTTCTCCAGTCGTCTGGTTCTATACGATTCTCTCCGGTGTCCGCCTATTTCTTTCTCTCTCTCTCGTCACTGCTCACTCTCACAACTTCGTAATGCGCTCGGAAGGCTAGTTGTCGCTAGGACGGTCGCAATCTGAGTGATGAGAGAGAGTCCCTATTTCGCTAAGCGGCCTCACACCCTTAGCGCCGCTACCCCCGAATCCTCCCGTGGCTCCATCCGTTAGACGGTGTCGAAATCGAGCCCGCGCGTTAGGCCCGACTTCGACCGCATGTATCGACCGCCTGTGACGATCCGTCTCCAGCGCCGGCCGACCATCAAGAGTGACGGGCGTGCAGCTTCCTCTCCTGACGTCGTTTGACTGGCCGTCCGTCCTCAGGGGCTGCTTCGTCCTCGACGCGGCAATCCCCAGCTCATCCGGCCTCCCAGGTTGCGCAACCCTGGTATCCGGACTCTCCTCCTCGCCTATTCGGATAGCCATTCCACTAGGTGGCCCAGTCCGTCGTGCCGACCTAGGTGCCTCTCGGTGTTCAAGCTCGCTATAATTCCTGCTTCTTCTGCCTGTGCCTGCCTTGGAGCAACGCTATAAAGTTAGCCCGCGCGCGTGAGTGTGTGAAAGAGAGAGAGCTATGGCGGGCGTTCGCCCGGCCTCCCATGTCGGAGTGAGGAGTATCTTGGGACGAGGCAACTTGCCCCGTCACAAGTGCGTACCTCACCATCCGCATAGGAAACAAACAAATCAGGCATCTCTGCCGACTAGTACGTGACGACTTGGAGAACCACACGGACTCCTAGGACTTGATTTCCTCTCAAAACACGGCGTCGAAATCCGACCCGGTCAATCTCTCGACATTCTCGGAACACATATCCCAATCATCAGCGCAGCCCATGTAACTTTAAAAGCGCGAACAGAAACGTTAATTCTAGCACCCACCGCTATCCGTGGCGAAGGAATTGTAGAACAAGAAATGATCAAGCCCGGAATATTCGTAGGAAATGTACTCACCATAGGAATCGATAATAAATGCCTTATCACTGTGATGAACACAAATCCCGAAGATTCCAAAATTAGAATACCACTCGTGAAACTTTTTTTTTTTTTTTTTTTTTGTTATCGCAGGGGAAACTCATAACGAGTACCCCGGTTCCCTGAGGAGGAGCCGAGGTTATGTGGGGTTTGCACCCACTAAAACCCCTGCGGTGACCTCATTGGCACTAAACAGGCGGGCCCCAGGTATCCAAATTCCTCTGGGAACCCGCCCGTGCCACGGCACATATTTGTGCCCCTATCCCGGCGGAGCCAGGGAAAACCTGACTCACTGTGTAGGAAACAGTTTGAGTGACGTGTGGGCCACACACGCGTCACTCACTTCACGCGACCGGTTGCGGTAGGAGGACCCAGCTCCTCAGACTGAGTCCCCCTCCGGCCGCGTGGACGTTGGTGCCTTGGGGAGAAGTGGTTCTCCCCCGAAGGCCGTCCAGGAAATCATACCCGAGAAGGGAGGGCAGGCGCCTGCCCTCCCTTCCACCGAGGCGATGGTTCGCCCTAGCACCCCGCGCCTTGCATACAAGGCAACAGGGTGCGGCCTGGCAAGCGCTGGCATGGTGCCCCTCCTGGCCACACCTGAAACAGGCGTCCGAGCGGTCGGAGGGACACCTGCACGTCGCCCTGACGTGACCCTTCTGCAGGCACCGGAAGCACTGGAGGGGTCGAGGCGCCAGGGCTGTCACCCCAGCCGAGGACCACCCAACCAGGATCCTGGAGGCTGCCACCAGCTTCTTCGCGGCCTGCAACGGGCACCTGACCCAGATTGAGCCAAGGCCCGAAGCAGGTCGCCGCGATATATTGCCCGCCTTGACGTCGACTGGCTCGCATTCCCCGGTGCGAGCCACCGCCGCAATAATGTCCTCGGGGGTTACCGAGTCATCCAGACCCGTGACGCGCACTTCCGCGCTCCTCACAGGCCTGGAGACGCGGACCCCCGAGCCAACGAGCACCTCCGATAAGCGCGTGGAGAGCTTTCGCCTTCTCCACGGCTCCCTCACCCGGGATCTCTAGGAGGAGAGCCCCGGTGATCGCCTTCTTGGGGCGGATCTCGTTGATCCCCAGCTCATTGAGGGGGATGGCTGCGCGAGCCTTGCGTAGCACCGCCGCAAAGCTCACACCGTCTTTGCTGCCGTCGATCGTCAAGGATACGGCGGCAGACGATTTGGCCCGCGGAAGCCTGACGCCGTTTCCCTGGAGCCTCCTGGACGACTCCTGAGGCGACCTCTCAGCCACGACGGCTTTCGTTCTCCTCCCGGCAGTGGAGGCGGGCCCAGGGTTCGTAGTAGCCCGGCCTGCGGGGGCACCCTTGGCTCTTGGAAGCGGAGCCGCGGGGGTCCGTGCAGGCGTCTTAGAAGAAGAAGGAGAAGATTTCGTCTTCCTCTTCTTCTTTTTGCCTGTCCGCGCAACAACAGTCCAGCCCCCCTCCCCAGCAGGGGCCCCGGATGCTGCTGGTGCAGCAGCAGCTGGCGGGGGAAGGGACGACCGTCCCGGAGCGGGAAGAGTCCCGCCCTTCGGCAGGGGTGTCGGAAGGCCCGCACGTTGGAGAAACGCCTCCAAGCGATCCTCCACAAGCTTCCCCACCCGCTGCAGGATCCTAATCTCCAAGGACGGTGTGTCCTCGGAGGTGGGTCCCGCAGCGGGTGGCTGCGGAACTGGGGTATTATCAAGGAGAATGAGGACCTGTGCCCTCAGGTCCGCAGTCTCCTTGCGGGACTCTTCAAGCTCCCTGGTTAGGGCAGCTACATGAGCGTGCAGCACGGCAACCTCATTTTTCTGCTCTGAGGGCGAACGGGAAGCGCTCGCCCTCATGGAGAGTTCGGCAGTGGCTACGGAGACCATGCGGGCAGCATCCGTCAGCTCCTTTTGGAGCGTCCCTTTCAGGCCCGTCGATACAGACGCCACTCGCATAATTGCAGCCGCACTCTCGAACATCTTCGCCCCCACGTCGGCGGTGTTGAGGGGCCTTAGCCTCTGCGCCAAGATTATACCCTCTTCGCTCTTCTTCCTCTCCCGCCTGATCCGACTCCTCTCCGCCTCCGCGGAGAGGGGGGCAGGGGGAGAGGGAGCGACAGAACCCTCTGTTTTGGAGGAGTCGGCACGGCGCACCTTGCTGGTGCTGGAACTAGCCGATCTGCTCGACGTGGTCGAGCAGTCGGTGTTCACCTCCTCGTCGCTGCACAATGGAGACCGTACCTTCCTCTTCTTGGGTCGCCCGCTCCCGCTCGCTTTAGGCAACTCTGGAATGATGACGGAACACCGCCTCAAAGTCACCCTTGAGGTTTGGGTCCCGTCACCACTCGCGCATCCCTGGGGAACTGTGAAGACAGTGTCCTCACACTTCCCCTTCTTCTCCGTGTCCGTCTCGTGTCGTGTGTCCATTGCCGGGTCATCAAGGTGGGAAGAGTCCATCTTCCCTCCCTCCTTTGTTGCCACGCTTGGAGCATTCGACGCTACGCCGGCCAAGGTGCCCACCGGCGCATCGCTGCGGTTGCTGGATGACGACGTGCTCGGGCCCGCTTTCGCACCCTCACACGCCGGAACTTGGGAATCGCACCCATGTTCGGTAAACGTTTTTTTTAATACCAACTCCCTCCATGTTTGATTTTTATTCGGGGTTTCTTCCCCTATCCCCCTTGAGGCGGGAGATATCCCCGGGGGTATCCGCCCCCGGTCGGTGTGTGTGTGCGTGTGTGTGCCCCTCTGGGATGCACTGCCCGGCGAGGCAGGGCACCCAGAGGGGAGTGTCAGGGTGAAATGTGTGTGAACCTGTGCCCCCCACGCCGCACTACCTCGTGAGGTAGGGGGCGTGGGAGGAGTGTCAGTGTATGTGAATGAGCGTATGTGCGCGGTGCAATCTTGGTGAATTCCTCTTCACAGCGAGCCCGCCCGGCATGGGAGTCCCTGCCAGAGCCCGAAGGCCCCGCCGGTATGGCCACGCTGATCATTAGAGGAACCGCAAGCTCCCTCACCGCGACAAGGTGTTGCACCACGAGGGAGACCACTCGTGAAACTAAACTCTGACGAACCGTGCAATAACACTGACCTACCTCGCAATACCGCCGACAACAGAAACGCTTAAACAGTAAAAGTCACCAACGGCACGGGCAGAATGCAAGCACTGCGCAAAGAGATAACGTTCGACAACCTACGCGCCGAAGAAAAGAGACGCTTAATTGACCTATGCGAACGATATAACGATATATTCTACCTAGAAGGCGACAAATTAGGATGCACTAACAAGACCGAACATGCCATACTTCTAATAGATAACACTACTCCTATTAACACTAGACCGTACAGACTCCCACAAATTCAGAAAACCGAAGTAGAAAAGCAAGTTAAAGAAATGGCCAAGGAAGGTATAGTCAGCCCCAGTGCCAGCCTGTGGAATTCCCCACTACTAGTTGTCCCTAAAAAACCAGACGCTACAGACCGACCCAGATTTAGATTCGTTGTTGATTTTCAAAAACTAAACGGCATCACCGCAGGAGACTCGTACCCCCTACCAAATATTACGGACATTTTGGACTAATTAGGAGTAGCCAAATATTTTTCCACGCTAGATTTAGCATCAGGTTTCCACCATATTCCCATGAAGGCGGAAGACCGCGAAAAACCGCATTCTCAACTCCTTACGGACACTACGAATACAATAGAATGCCCTTCGGGTTAAAAAATGCTCCCGCAACTTTCCAAAGGCTCATGAATTCAGTATTAACAGGACTACAGGGAATTAAATGCTTCGTCTACTTAGATGACATAGTAGTCTATGGATGTTCACTGCAACAACACCAGGAACGTCTCGAATCTGTTTTCAAACAACTTCGCGAAAATGACTTAAAACTACAACCCTCTAAATGTCACTTCTTACGTAAAGAGACCATATACCTAGGATATGTTATTAGCAAAAACGGAATAAAACCTGACCCCTCAAAACCAGAGGCCGTAAAGAACTTTCCAACGCCCCAAAAACCTAAGGACATACAATCCTTTCTAGGACTAGTTGGATATTATAGAAGATTTATCGACAACTTTTCGGGGATAGCCAAACCCCTCAAGCAACTGCTAAAAAAGAACCAAAAATTCGTATGGACATCGTTAGATCAAGAAGCGTTCGAAATCCTAAAAGAAAAATTAACGTCGCCACCTCTCCTACAATACCCAGATTTCACCAAACCCTTCGTGATTACGACCGATGCCTCCGGAAAGGCAATCGGCGCAATACTATCCCAAGGCAAAATAGGCCAAGTCCTGCCGATAGCATACGCGAGCAGAGTCCTCAACAAGGTAGAGCAAAAGTATAGCACAACAGAAAGAGAACTTTTAGCCATAGTATGGGGAACCCAACATTTCCGACCCTACCTATACGGGAACAAATTCACCATCGTCACCGACCACAAACCTCTCACCTGGCTCTTCAATGTAAAAGACCCAGGATCTCGATTAACCAGATGGCGAATAAAATTAGCAGAGTACGACTATGAGATTCACTATAAGAAATGCATTCAAAACAACAACGCCGACGCGCTCAGCAGAATAAACGCGATAACGAGAGCCCGGAGTTTCCACCCGAGAGCTGACGCCACCTTCGCCGACAACGAACAAACCATCGAAAGACGAGGCCAAGGACCGTACATACATAGCGGACGAAATAAAAAAGATTCTATATGAACACCACGATACACCTCTAGGCGGACATCTAGGCATAAAAAGAACCATTGATGGAATCAAGCTATACCATAAATGGCCGACCATGAGGAAAGATGTCGAAGAATACATCTCCAAGTACGAAAAATGTCAGAAAAACAAAACTTACAGCCCAAGTAAAGCACCAATGGTAATAACCGATAATCCCACTAAATCATTCGAGAAATGTGCGTTAGATATCGTAGGACCCTTAACTATAACGAACCAGGGAAACAAATATATCCTAACGTTCCAAGACGCTTTAACCAAATTTAGCATAGCTATACCCATACCCGACCAAGAAGCCGGTACCATTGCAAAAGCTTTCGCGACAAAAATAGTCTGTATTTTCGGAATACCTGAAAAAATCCTTACCGACCAAGGAGCAAACTTTCTTAGCGAAATATTTAAAGACGTATATAAACTTCTCAAAATAAACAAAATCCAGACAAGCGCTTGTTACGAGCCAGGCTTCGCGAGTCCTAAATATGCTCTGAGATCGTGCAAAGGGCTATTTCACCTTTGCCAGACTGGAGTCTTCTAGTTCCCAATCGGCCCTATATCAATCCTGGGATCGTGCTAAGGGCTATTTCACCTTAACCAGACTCAGGTCCCTATTCTCCTGTTTACCCCTTTATACTAGTTACTTCCAAATAACTCAGAACAGAACTTGGGATCGTGCTAAGGGCTATTTCACCTTAACCAGACTCAAGACTGGACCTTGTTAATTAAAAGAATGGCTAGTTACTTTCAGTAGCTCAGAACAGGTCTTGGGATCGTGCTAAGGGCTATTTCACCTTAACCAGACTCAATCCTGCTCATTGATCATGAAAGAATGCCCTAGGCTAAAGTTAAACCTTACTATTGCTCGCCGGATACACCTTGAGCGGTAAAAGTGTATCCTCGTGGGGTCTTTTATTATTCCTTTCCTTATATGTGCTTATTTAAATCAAGGATGACTGAACAGGAATTTCCAATAAAGAAGCAATGATTTTGTTAATTAAAACTAAAACAATGATCAATATATTCTGAATGAAAATACAATACAAAAATATAATAATGAGAGTTTCAGCGGAAGTGAAATGTTGTTACAATATACTTAAACTGAGTTCGTATTACGTTACGATATTGAACGGGGGAGAAACTGACGAAAGAACTGTGACTTGCCTAACGATCGCGATATGACACGATGTACGTACGGTAATATTGACTGGTTTCGAAGGAGACTAATGCTCGATCTACTACGATGTTCTTCGCTGGTCCGAGTGACAGAGCTTCGCTGTAGATGAGAGTTCGGAACTGATTCCCCCGCTTTCCACTAGAATTTAGGGCTTAAATACCCGAAAACCCAGTGAAAAGGGGGTATGGTGGGAGTGTAGGGCGCCAAGAGTCTGACCATGCTTGAGTTCTAAGGAACTACACAGATGCACACCAAGGGCACGCTGCGTTGCTCCCCTACTAGAAAGCTATAAACACTAGAGATAAGACGGAACGAAAGGAGTCGAAGTCACAGTTTTAAGGCTCGAAAAATACGCAGGAATATTCTATGTAGGAAGCTAGCGAGTTATAATTATTGAATCTACGTATGAAATAATGTTAAGAAAAGTAGTCCGAGAGGATGAATATGTAACACGCTTACCATCCGGAATCTAACGGCGCTTTAGAAAGAAGTCTTCGAACACTAGCCGATTACCTCAAACATTACATTGACGAAGACCAAACTGACTGGGACGAATGGCTCCCTTATCCGATGTTCACGTACAATACGACACCACACAGTGCCACCGGACACACTCCCTACGAGCTAACCTTTGGCCAAACGGCAACTTTACCGACATCCTTGCAGCAACCTCCGCGCCTAACATATACGTACGACAAATACGCTGAAGAACTACGCGAACGAATCCGATCATCCCATGAAATAGCTCGAGAAACTTTACGACAGAAAAAAATAAAATCTAAAACTGTCTACGACAAACAAACCAAAGTGTCAACGTTCACGCCCGACGATAAAGTCCTGCTTAAAGACGAAACAGTCCGACGAGGACGATCAAAAAAGCTAACTCCCAAGTGGATCGGACCGTACAAAATAATAGCCAAACATGAAAACGAGACCTACAGTATAAAAAAGGGTCACCGAACCCAACGAGTACACGCGAACCGTTTGAAGCATTTTATCGATTAATCAACCGAACCGGAGAAGGATCGAAACGCGAAATACAAAAACAACAATGAAATATATACTTACCGCCATTCCTTATACGTAAACTTACTCTAGTATTAATATTAACGGGTATAACTAAAATTACGACAAACAAAAAGGATAACTGGGATAGGAGAATAAGTATGATAACACGAATATACCAATAAATCAAATATATTATAAAGACTTACACTAATACTGCAGACAACAAAATTAAAAAAAAAACAACACTAGCAACAAAAACCGTCAATCTGACGTTCAACGCACTCAAGTAGATGACGCACATATCCATAAGTCGTTCCCCCGGTCCGGATCCGTTCTGCTGATCCCTCATATACTCTTAGGAGGTGGTACCCGGGGTCGTTCGCCATCTCGTCCGCAAAGGCGTCGAGGGACTCCAAGTCCCCGACGCCCAGCACCCCTCACCCCAGGCACCACCCACGAAATTCGTGGCCTCCCAGGGCCTCCAACACGCGACCATAGCTGTAAGTGGCCGCGACCATCCTGTGGGCCGCCCAGAAACGTTGAGATGGCCATCCGCCATCCACCCGATGGTCGGTGTGACGTTCTATAAAAAAATAAATAAATAAATAATAATAATAAATCAAAAAAATTAACTAATCATGCAATAAAGCCCTGATGCAACACACACAACGGACACCCACCAAAAAGGGCCGCAATCCCCCAGTAATCCTACTCGGAACCATCCCACGGGTCGTACAGGTCCGTGAGCTCCATGCGGAAAGCGGCCCGGGCATCCCGGACACGGCGCACATGCCCCCAATACTCAGCCCCCTGAAAAAACAAAACTCCCTCACAAAACGAACAAATAAAAAGTATCACACACACAAAAACCGAACAACAAATATAATAAAATGGATGCTCAAGCAGCACTTACCAGACCCGCGTAGTACCGCTTCATGATCTAACAATTCCTTTTTCTGAACAACACACTCAATGCAACGACAAAATCTCGAATGACTGCGAGAAGTCAAGAGATCGCGAAGAGGCCCTCCTGATGCCCCACCCAAGAGTCCGCAGATTTTAGCAACGTAAGCTCTAACCCCTACTGTCCAGCGACGTCTGCTCACTCACCTTCTCTCAAAACCCACGACAGAAACGATAAAATACATGCACATAGACACCTCAGCCCTTTCACAAAAAGAAGAAAAAAAAACCAATCGTTTCACTCTCATTGCAGAATTATCCTCCTCGTTATTAGAGTCATCCCGACACAAGGAACAATACCTGATAAATACTTCAGCGCCCGCAAATTTACACATCAACCAGGAATCTATTTCGAAAGAATTGGAACCCTACAAACCTATCAAGACACCTGGAAACTGGTATTGCACCTTAATCTATCCTCAATTTTCCAACGCGAAGCAAGCATCCAAAGCATTCTTTACGAAACAATTGCGACATGCAAAAATCCTCCTACAAATATATCGGCACATTTTTGCCATACCTTATCAGGGATTTTCCTGGGTCCACTCGGGAATAGAGCTACCCGCAGCTGGTTGCCCAGGAAAATATGTATACTCTTATTTTACTCGGGTTAGGAGCGCGGAAGTTCGGGAACACGAGGACTTTTCCCTGACCGTCGATTCGGCTCCGGGAAGCAAGTTTTCCGCGGAGCCGCAATCGGATTTCCTCACACGGCAGCTCAGTTGAGGATGGTAGGAAGGGCCGTGAATTCGGCAGAAGACGCAACCAAGACAGACTGAGTTCTTTGCACGAGATTTATTGCTCACAGAGAGATGATTAGATAGTGGTAAATGGGCGGTAAAACGGGCTTCGCCCACGGGCGTTGCTCAGCGCCCGTGAAGAGCAGGATACAAAAGAAGTGAACTATTGAACTACGTGAACTGATATACAACGGAAGCGAGTCTCGAACGGTGAGACGACCGGACGGAAGAGCGGAGCTGGATCATACAATCTCGATCGCGTGAACTTAAGCTAATGGACGGATGAAAGCGATTCGTTTCGAGAGCGGGAACCCTCCAGGAAGGTCGCTAAAATTTCAGGCGCGATTAAAATATTCACGGCAATTTCCCAATGAATAAAAATATTCAGAGCTATTTCTACACGAATTAAACAAGTCACAGTATTTTCTGGATGAATACAAAAATTTAAGGTATTTTCTTCGTGAATAAATAAATTCAGGTCTAAATTTATTCACGTTTGCCCATCCCTGCTGCAAAGAATCAGCTATTTCTTCATCCGCCATTTTTTTTGTTACCATGTAACCTGACAACTTGAAAAGCTTCTGAATAGAAACTTCCAGTAACTATAATTTTAGCGACAGTTTTGTTCCAACATGCACGCTTACAGGTGGATGCACAGACGCACAGTAAATATCTCAGCGTTGATGCCTACAAAGGCATTTTACAAGGGCATTTATTCAAGTATTTCTATCCATTTTCGCGATTAATAAGTTATTAATGCCGATTTTCTGGATTAATAAGTTATTAATGCCTATTTTCTGGATTAATAAGTTATTAATGCCTATTTTTCGGATCAATAAGTTATTAATGCATATTTTCCGGATTAATAAGTCATTAATACCTATTTTCCGGATTAATAAGTTATTAATACCATGAAATTATTAGCTAATGCTCATACCTGACAACACTATAATATGTTCTGACTTGCCTTATTAACTATATAAAATTTCTATGAGTCATTGATAAATTATAAACACTTAAAAGTATTGTTCGTGAAAGGAACTATAATAACTGAAATGCATAAGATAAAATGAACAAAATGACTGGCAAACTAATTAATTAATCAAGGAATGAAGTTCTTAAAGAAAGTTTCGGGAAAACAACAAATATAAATACTTCTAATTAAATACAAATACTATTATAATTACTAATGTATTACTACTATTATAATTACTAATGTATTACTACTAATATAATTACTAATATATTACAAATATTAAACACAAATATAAAAAATCTTAGGTACAGATCATAATATACGAGCGGATACACTCTAATGTATCAACTACTTGTCCGCAATTTTGCTTGGATTGTGTTGCTCCCCTTTTTGTGTGCGTTTAATCGGTTTTGGTTTCTTTGGCCAAACCACCCGCCGCCGATATGGTCAAACTCCTTCTCCGTGAGGTGATTCAACGGATTTTCTGCTAGTAAAGCTGAAACATATTTAAATAGAGGACGTAATGAATGATATTGCAAATTCATTTTTCTGAAATGTCTAAGCATTGAAAACTTTATACTTAAAATAACGTACTCTTTAGCAGTTTCGTCACCAATAGCTCTTTAATGTTACATTTGCCACCGCGTCCGCACCATGTATTGTTTCTGCCAAATTCATTCGAAAAGGTTTTTGCCAGGCCCCCTGTAACTTGCTCGGCTGGCTTTCCTCCACTATTGACGCCAAAAATTTCTGTACCAAAAACATTTAACATGCATCAGTATAATGCGAAAAAGTATACCAAAATCACATATTGATCTCACTGTTCAGTAATTGCACGAAGAGCTCATTAGGTGGCAGTAAGCCTGCCAGCATTGTGGGTCCCGCCTGGTGTTAGCGCCAGTACGCGAAGGTAGTTCCCTCGCGCGAGTACCAACCTGACTCTCAACTCAACAGTTGGCAACGCTCGTATGCGTTCCTAAGGTGAGCGGGTAGTCCAGCAACGAGCGAACCGTACTACGGTTGAATCGCCACGGCTTCGTGACGACCGAGCGACATAGTTCCTTTGTACCCGTTTTGATAGATGTTTGTGATGAGAATCAGGAGACACGGTAGAGTCTCGCGCCAAGTAGTAGTATATATAGTATGGCGCGCGACTACCAAGGATACTTATCCCGAAGTGTAGCGGTTGTCGTCTGCTATAAAACTTTCACCTTGAATTACGAGAAAGTTACAGCTCCAAGGATTTTTTTTTGAATTTTGTATTTTTTCTGTGATTTTTCTGAATCCAATGAGCCAAGAATCAAGCGAATCGGTTCAGTCATTCAAGAGATATGAATTTCTCCTGCTTATTTTTCTCGTAGTAAAGGCAAGGCGGATTAAGAGTCAGCAGTCTTTTCAGGAATTCCTAAAAATGTGGCTTTCACTTTTTTCACACCAGTTGGCACCACGGTGAAATGTCGCGTTACGTTACCGATCTATGATCTGTAATCTGTGTCGTACCGACACATTGGTTACGCCGGTCAAACCATGGTTGGTTATGTCCCATAATGGTCATATGACATACTCCGATTTTATTATTTTATTCCAGATTCCATGCTTTATTTAGTTAATAAAAGAGTATACTGTCCTTGCCCCGATCCTAGTGATCTTGTGATTATTATTAAGAATTATGAAAGAAATGTCAATCAAAAGTGTTAAGTGCAAAACTCACAAACCACTGTATCTATTAAAAGAGTGCTGATTACCAATATTTAAGGAAATACTAGCTATTCGTAATCAGTACTTGCTCAAGCTAATTTCAGCAGTTTAGGTGTTTGCTCCATCAGCTAGGCACACAACAGTCAACGTACACTAAACACAACTAAACTTTGTATGACCTGCGTATATAGTTAACAAAATCTAAATAATTGTTTGACCTAACGCTTTACAATTATGGTATTAACTAAATGATATGCTCATACGTAGTCTAATTTAGTTGTGACTGTCAAGTTTGTCGCTCAAGGAACACTTTACTAAAATGATGTAAGCAAGTAATAAGTACCAATTATACGTCATTTAGGAATTTCATCACTTTAGATTGTGCATTGCTTGAGCTATGCATTTGGCAGTCAATAGCTTATCTAATCTGAAATATAAATGTGTCCTAGCTATTGGTAGTGCTATTGCTGATCTGGATCTGAATTATTGTACGTTAACGCTTTACAAATTATATTATTTCTGACTGCCAAGTGTGTAGTTCAAGGAATGTTTCAGTTAAAGAGCTAAGATCATGTAAAGTAAGTTTTGTTGTGTACTACCTACTTATTGTTAGTAAACTCCGGTATTAAAGGTGCACTTCCTTGAGTTTATGTACTTGAGAGGCAGGATACACTAAAATTAGACAGCATATGAGGACGGCTTATCCCCTATAATGTATAAAGTGTTAAGGAAAATGTCATTCTAGCAACCAAGAAAATATATGAAATTTGACAGTTTTTTAAGACAACATAGTGCAATACAAAATGCAATACAAAATTTGTTTGGAGGCCTTTATTGTATATGCTTTGAAGCATTTACTATTTTTTTCTCTGATTTTCGACAAAATGGCGAAGCTAGAGCTCGGCCAGTGAAACTGTATAGTGTTCTGCCGCCGGAAAGATTTCTTCTCTAATCTAGAACAATAAAACAAGCATTGTTCAATTCTGTATAAGCTTGCCTTGAAAAGTATGTATCAAATTGAAAAAAGATTGCTTTTTGTTGTTTCTGTTGTGCGCCGTTTTAACAAAAAGCAATATTTCTTATTTCGCTACGTCCTTTTCGAATGAAGCTTATACAGAATTGAACAATGTTTGCTTCATTGCACCAGATTGAAAATTAGAGAAGAAATCTTTCTGACTGACAAATCACAACTCGATTTGTGAAGAACCAGGCGGGCCAAGTAGTACGTTTTCTTTGATAAATTGAACGAACAGAAGAGATATATTTTTTAATTAATTTTCACGATTGTTTAATGCTCTATATTCGTGACTGAAGGGTTGGTTTTCACATTGATATGCTGTTCTTGTTTGTTTGTAGAATATTTAGATCTGTATCTGTATGAAATTCATTTTTTTGAAATATTCAATCCCTTGTGGGATTAGAGTGTTTTGATGAAGACTTGGCATTTCAATGATATCGATTACGTTTTTGGTCAATTTGGTAGAGGTGGTAGAATGAATAATAATTTTTCACCACAGTATTATTTTTGTAGAATGAGGCACATTTTTTTGTGAAGCAAGATGTTTTTTGACGATGAGAGGGACAAGACTACTTGGCGCTTTTTTTACATTTTAATGTTTTTGGGAGGATAAATTCTATTCGAAAATAAGTCTAGCGTTCTGAACTTAAAGCAAGTGGTGAGGACCCATCATCTCTCCCGAAACTCCTGAGGTCTCCGCCGCAGCATTCATCATCGATCAGATAAGATCGATATCTGCTTGCACTAACGACAGAAGGCTCAGCGCTCAAGTAGCCAATAATGCTCATAATTTTGACCTGGGCTCTATGCGTCATCGACTCATCCCTGGGGGCGCCAAGGATTTCCCTTAACGCTCCTGTCGTTTTTCTAAATCGCCATTATTGGTTTTGCTCTTATTGGAGACACACGTGTGTTCTTTTCTTTCGGACTAAATGAATTCCTGTGCTCATTTTTATCTCGTGTCACTGCAGTGATAATTAGTGAAGC
Source organism: Ectemnius lituratus (assembly GCA_910593735.2). Lineage (NCBI taxonomy): Eukaryota > Metazoa > Arthropoda > Insecta > Hymenoptera > Crabronidae > Ectemnius > Ectemnius lituratus. The sequence continues at coordinate 2,919,637 of OU343037.1, forward strand.
GTCTTTTTCTATCATTCATACCTAGGGCTCGTTGTAATTTACTATACTTAAGTGCGCGTAATCATAATCTCATCTCAGTGACCGTTGCTACCTGTGGTCTCGTATCTCATCGACTTCACATCACCATTCACATCAGCACATCAATAGGTATTTAAGTAAAGTTATACTTTTTTTAAAATTAGATTTTCGCCTCTTGACTGACTATCCCAATCCACCAGATATCCGAAGCCGTCATTTTAAAACAAAATACAAAAGTTATATACGTATTAATGTGCAAGACTTTCGTTGCCGGGCGCACTTTCTGCACTTTCAACCTCCGTCTCTTGGAACATGTCCGCAACTGTTACAGGTTGCTCTACGATGTTCAGGGCGGCCTCGATGTCCTCGGCGTCTTTAACATCCTCCCAAGGCTGGCTATCAGTTGCGGGATCAGGTATACATACCTGGGTTTCTTCACGTTCTTATTCTAAATTATTATTTGACGTAGCTGGGTCATTCCACGTCAAGTGAGAAGCTGAATTTTGGTGACGTCAGGGTTTTTTCTGAAAAATCAGTATGTTGATCCTCAGATGACATAAAAGAGGGATCCGCGTCATCGTTTTCGAAAATTCGATTTTGTTTGGGAAATACAGATCGCCGAAGTCGACGTTTTCACGCATCGGCGAAAATATACCATTACGGGAGAATTTCTTGGAAGAAAATATTGATCGCATTAATATTGTGGGAATTTGGGGTATTGCCGAAATGAAAGCCTGCGAGAAAACTATGCCTGATATTTCTTGTGAAGTTTATTTATATACGATCACACAACACAATGTCGAGCACGACGGATGTGTCGAGTATCCGAGAACCAAAAGCAGGTGCAAAGCATAAATACACCTCACGACTTTACCACGCCGCGCCGGTGCGTTTTTACGTATTGTTCGGGCGCAGCGATATACATACATATACATTAGGTCATATTTCCAACAGGTATGTTTGACATTTTGTTTTAGTCAGGAAAGGCCGCTCTATGAAACTATATTTTTTTAATGATTCGGAGATTAATTGTTCAATGCAAGAAATTTGTATAAGCTTTTGACTTTTAAATAGAATATTGAAGGTAACACTCACCCAATCTGAAATGTACAGGGTGTAACAGATAGAATGGAACCAGCTGTTTACCATCGAATTATCGGTAATACCGACATTGCGTAATTGTTCTGTTAGCCGTGTAATGTCACTTGTGTCATGTGTCGCGTGAACTTACACGGAGTGAATCACGACAGATACTTGCGGCCTATTGATTAATTGAGAAATGCAAAATCTCCAGGAAATGTTACTTATGCATTTCAATGAAACAGTTTTATTTTAAATTCGGAATTATGTGGTATCCGTATTAAGTTTGTGTCATATAAAATTTCTATGAACTAAATCTCCAGAAAGCGGGCTATGATTATTAGAAAGAACGCTTGTCCAATAACAATAGTTGTCATCGTGGGAAGACGCTGAATTTGCAATCTTCTCGTTCCAGTTCTATTCCAAATATCTGATATTTTGTTTAATTGCTCGCTATTCGAGCAGGCGAATAAATAATATTTTGATATTAGTAATAGACTCGTCTCGTGCTGCACATTCCACGTCCATCCGATTGCGAAGAATATCCCGGCCACACTATAGTATCCGCCCATGACACATAATTAAATTTTATAAATGGGGTTTAAATGTTTGTTTGTCGATAATTGCAGAGTAATTGTGAGATGAGTTTATTGCTAATATCAAAATATATAATTTCCTCACCTGCTTGGTGCTCACAGCTGCCTCAATAGTGAGGAATTAAACAAAATATCAGATATTTGGAATAGAACTGAAACTATAAGATTACAAATTCAGTGTCTTACAACGCCTACTATTGTTATTGGACAAGCGTTCATCTTCATAATCACAGGCCGCTTTCCGGAGATTCAGTTCACAGAAATTTTATATAACACAAGATTTGATACGGTTACCATATAATTCAGAATTGAAAATAAAACAGTTTAATTGAAATGCAGAAGTAACGTTTCCTCGAGATTTTGCATTTCTCAATTAATCAATAGATCTCAATTACACTCCGTGTAAGCTCACGCGGCATACGACACAAGTGACATTACACGGCTAACAAAACAATTACGCAATGTCGATATTGTTTTGGTAGCCGTGTAATGTCACTTGTGTCGCGTGTCGCGTGAGCTGACACGAAATGAATCGTGACAGGTACCGGCCGCCTATTGATTAATTGAGAAATGCAAAATCTCGAGGAAACGCTACTTATGCATTCCAATGAAACTGTTTTATTTTCAATTCTGAATTATATAGTAACCGTATTAAGTCTTGTGGCATATAAGATTTCTGTGAACTGAATCTCCGGAAAGCAGGCTATGATTATTAGGATGAACGCTTGTCCAATAACAATAGTAGTCGTCGTGGGAAGACGCTGAATTTGCAATCTTCCCGTTCCAGTTCTATTCCAAATATCTGATATAAAATTGAGAACTCGTACAACTTTCACAATCAATTTTCATCGAAGTAATGGCAATACTCACCTTCAATGAGAGGTGCTGCAGCCTCACCGTCCACGGCTACCCCGACGCGGAACTTCGCCAGCCGCAACGCCCGCAGAATTAAGGGCGACTCGGCTCTCACCAGCCTTGTATCTTCATTATTCCCGGCTTGGCGAGCCGATAAGATCTCCTAATAACAATAATCGAGATATATATTAGTAAAAAACACAAAACAAAAGTAACAGAGTCCCAAAAAGCTGAAAAGTAAAAACTAAGCAGCACCAAAAATGCGCTGAAAGTAAAAAATAATTTGTTGTTTTTATGGATACAGAAACTTGCAGTCATAATATGCGACTTTGGCAACCTTCCTTGGCAACCCCATTAAGTCTAAATATGCTGCAACTTTATATTCTCTTTCCCACATATTCTCTTTCTTTCTTTTTCACTCTTGAGTGAAAAAGCACGGCTTATATTTGCGCCGCCTCCGAAAATAGTATCCTTTATAAGATAGGCAAGGTTTCATCCCGATCGATCCTCCCATCTCAGAGTTCTAGCTGAACGAACATTAAAAAAAAAAAAAGATATATATATATATAGCAGTCGAATTGAGTACCTCCTCCTTTTCGAAGTCGGTAATTATTTCATATGTGTTTGGCAAGCAAATATAGGAAAACAATATGTATAACAGCACTGCATACCAGTGTTACGAGCCAGGCTTCGCGAGTCCTAAATATGCTCTGAGATCGTGCAAAGGGCTATTTCACCTTTGCCAGACTCGAGTCTTCTAGTTCCCAATCGGCCCTATATCAATCCTGGGATCGTGCTAAGGGCTATTTCACCTTAACCAGTCTCAGGTCCCTATTCTCCTGTTTACCCCTTTATACTAGTTACTTCCAAATAACTCAGAACAGAACTTGGGATCGTGCTAAGGGCTATTTCACCTTAACCAGACTCAATCCTGCTCATTGATCATGAAAGAATGCCCTAGGCTAAAGTTAAACCTTACTATTGCTCGCCGGATACACCTTGAGCGGTAAAAGTGTATCCTCGTGGGGTCTTTTATTATTCCTTTCCTTATATGTGCTTATTTAAATCAAGGATGACTGAACAGGAATTTCCAATAAAGAAGCAATGATTTTGTTAATAAAAACTAAAGCAATGATCAATATATTCTGAATGAAAATACAATACAAAAAAATATAATGAGAGTTTCAGCGGAAGTGAAATGTTGTTACAATATACTTAAACTGAGTTCGTATTACGTTACGATATTGAACGGGGGAGAAACTGACGAAAGAACTGTGACTTGCCTAACGATCGCGATATGGCTCGATGTACGTACGGTAATATTGACTGGTTTCGAAGGAGACTAATGCTCGATCTACTACGATGTTCTTCGCTGGTCCGAGTGACAGAGCTTCGCTGTCGATGAGAGTTCGGAACTGATTCCCCCCGCTTCCCACTAGAATTTAGGGCTTAAATACCCGAAAACCCAGTGAAAAGGGGGTATGGTGGGAGTATAGGGCGCCAAGAGTCTGACCATGCTTGAGTTCTAAGGAACTACACAGATGCACACCAAGGGCACGCTGCGTTGCTCCCCTACTAGAAAGCTATAAACACTAGAGATAAGACGGAACGAAAGGAGTCGAAGTCACAGTTTTAAGGCTCGAAAAATACGCAGGAATATTCTATGTAGGAAGCTAGCGAGTTATAATTATTGAATCTACGTATGAAATAATGTTAAGAAAAGTAGTCCGAGAGGATGAATATGTAACAATATATAGTATGGCGCGCGACTACCGAGGATACTTATCCCGAAGTGTAGCGGTTGTCGTCTGCTATAAAACTTTCACCTTGAATTACGAGAAAGTTACAGCTCCAAGGATTTTTTTCTGAATTTTGTATTTTTCTCTGATTTTTCTGAATCCAATGAGCCGAGAATCAAGCGAATCGGTTCAGTCATTCAAGAGATATGAATTTCTCCTGCTTATTTTTCTCGTAGTAAAGGCAAGGCGGATTAAGAGTCAGCAGTCTTTTCAGGAATTCCTAAAAATGAGGCTTTCACTTTTTTCACACCAGTTGGCACCACGGTGAAATGTCGCGTTACGTTACCGATCTATGATCTGTAATCTGTGTCGTACCGACACATTGGTTACGCCGGTCAAACCATGGTTGGTTATGTCCCATAATGGTCATATGACATACTCCGATTTTATTATTTTATTCCAGATTCCATGCTTTATTTAGTTAATAAAAGAGTATACTGTCCTTGCCCCGATCCTAGTGATCTTGTGATTATTATTAAGAATTATGAAAGAAATGTCAATCAAAAGTGTTAAGTGCAAAACTCACAAACCACTGTATCTATTAAAAGAGTGCTGATTACCAATATTTAAGGAAATACTAGCTATTCGTAATCAGTACTTGCTCAAGCTAATTTCAGCAGTTTAGGTGTTTGCTCCATCAGCTAGGCACACAACAGTCAACGTACACTAAACACAACTAAACTTTGTATGACCTGCGTATATAGTTAACAAAATCTAAATAATTGTTTGACCTAACGCTTTACAATTATGATATTAACTAAATGATATGCTCATACGTAGTCTAATTTAGTTGTGACTGTCAAGTTTGTCGCTCAAGGAACACTTTACTAAAATGATGTAAGCAAGTAATAAGTACCAATTATACGTCATTTAGGAATTTCATCACTTTAGATTGTGCATTGCTTGAGCTATGCATTTGGCAGTCAATAGCTTATCTAATCTGAAATATAAATGTGTCCTAGCTATTGGTAGTGCTATTGCTGATCTGGATCTGAATTATTGTACGTTAACGCTTTACAAATTATATTATTTCTGACTGCCAAGTGTGTAGTTCAAGGAATGTTTCAGTTAAAGAGCTAAGATCATGTAAAGTAAGTTTTGTTGTGTACTACCTACTTATTGTTAGTAAACTCCAGTATTAAAGGTTGCACTTCCTTGAGTTTATGTACTTGAGAGGCAGGATACACTAAAATTAGACAGCATATGAGGACGGCTTATCCCCTATAATGTATAAAGTGTTAAGGAAAATGTCATTCTAGCAACCAAGAAAATATATGAAATTTGACAGTTTTTTAAGACAACATAGTGCAATACAAAATGCAATACATAATTTGTTTGGAGGCCTTTATTGTATATGCTTTGAAGCATTTACTATTTTTTTCTCTGATTTTCGACAAAATGGCGAAGCTAGAGCTCGGCCAGTGAAACTGTATAGTGTTCTGCCGCCGGAAAGATTTCTTCTCTAATCTAGAGCAATAAAACAAGCATTGTTCAATTTTGTATAAGCTTGACTTGAAAAGTATGTATCCAATTGAAAAAAGATTGCTTTTTATTGTTTCTGTTGTGCGCCGTTTTAACAAAAAGCAATATTTCTTATTTCGCTACGTCCTTTTCGAATGAAGCTTATACAGAATTGGACAATGTTTGCTTCATTGCTCCAGATTGAAAATTAGAGAAGAAATCTTTCTGACTGTAGAACACAAACATGGCTTCACTTTAAAAAACTGTACATTTTTCAAAGCATATAAAAGATTCTAAATATTCTTGAAAGCATATAAACCCTCCCAAAAACATTAAAATGTAAAAAAAAGCGCCAAGTAGTCTTGTCCCTCACCCCAAAAACACTTCGCTTCTTCACAATTTGTACATACTCTTAAAGAATATTCTTAAAAAATGAACGACCAAAAAGACATAAAATCATCCTCCCAAAAACATTAAAATGTAAAAAATGCGCCAAGTAGTCTTGTCCCTCACCCCAAAAACACTTAGCTTCATTACAATTTCAACATACTGTAAGAATATTCTTAAATGAACGACCAAAAAGACATGATATCCTCCCAAAAACATACGAAACTCGATTTGTGAAGAACCGGGCGGGCCAAGTAGTATGTTTTCTTTGATAAATTGAACGAACAGAAGAGATATATTTTTTAATTAATTTTCACGATTGTTTAATGCTCTATATTCGTGACTGAAGGGTTGGTTTTCACATTGATATCCTGTTCTTGTTTGTTTGTAGACTATTTAGATCTGTATCTGTATGACATTCATTTTTTTGAAATATTCAATCCCTTGTGGGATTAGAGTGTTTTGATGAAGACTTGGCATTTCAATGATATCGATTACGTTTTTGGTCAATTTGGTAGAGGTGGTAGAATGAATAATAATTTTTCACCACAGTATTATTTTTGTAGAATGAGGCACATTTTTTTGTGAAACAAGATGTTTTTGACGATGAGAGGGACAAGACTACTTGGCGCTTTTTTTACATTTTAATGTTTTTGGGAGGATATCATGTCTTTTTGGTCGTTCATTTAAGAATATTCTTACAGTATGTTGAAATTGTAATGAAGCTAAGTGTTTTTGGGGTGAGGGACAAGACTACTTGGCGCTTTTTTTACATTTTAATGTTTTTGGGAGGATGATTTCATGTCTTTTTGGTCGTTCATTTTTTAAGAATATTCTTTAAGAGTATGTACAAATTGTGAAGAAGCGAAGTGTTTTTGGGGTGAGGGAGAAGACTACATGGCGCTTTTTTTACATTTTAATGTTTTTGGGAGGGTTTATATGCTTTCAAGAATATTTAGAATCTTTTATATGCTTTGAAAAATACTATTTTTCCACAAGTATCGAAGCGGTGATCCGAGTTCACTTCCCCGTTTTCGCGATTAATTTTTTGCGTTTCTATGCCCTTTCCCCGTCAACTGTTCAATAGCCCGCAGAGTAGGAGCGGTAACATTTTATTTTCACGACTCTTTGGTATCCGCCTGCTCTTTAATTAATTTAGTTTCAATTCCCGATAAGTCAATCTCTACTCTGAAAAAAATCGCCTTTCTCATTGAGAAGGCCACAAAATACATGTTCTTTCAATTTTTTTTAAGCAAACCTATCAGAGCAATGAAAATGAAATTTTCTGGTACCAAGTTTCATATTGATTGCTGTAAATATCATCCACGAAACGAAAGGGAGTGGGAATGGCAGGGGAAGCAAAGCAGGGGACAAGGTATGGAAACGCATGGAAAATATTGGGGCCCTGAAAAGGGCCGTTTGTAAAAATGCTTCGTCAATTGTTCTGACGAAGTCTCTACGTTTGAAAATGTTGGGGCGGGTCGATGATAATACCAACAAGGCTGTGGAGTAGTACGTCGAGTGGTATCCCAACCGGGATCACCCCTCCTACACGGCATTCGCGAGCCTCCGGGGCCGCATGTTGGACCATGCGTGCGCGCTTCCGCGCGCTAGCGAGGTCGGGCGACCGCGATCCGCCCGCACAGAAAGGACAGAGGAGACCATTGTTGCCGTGGTAGAGGCCGATCCAGAAACCAGCACCCGCGAAATTTCCCGAACTCAGGGGTAAGAAAGATTATCTATCATGCTGTCACAGGCTTGTATTTGAGACTTGTTTTTCTATTTCCTCATATGTTTCTTAATTGTTTAGGATTCCCAAGTCAATCGTGGGGCGCGTTTTGCGTAGCGAGGCGTACCATCCGTACAAATTTACTCGAGTGCAGGAGTTGCTGCCACCGGATAATATGAGGAGGCGCGATTACTGTGGGTGGCTGTTGGCACAATCCCAAAGGGACCCGAATTTCTTGAAGCAGGTCCTCTGGACCGACGAGGCGCTGTTCAACTATTATCGGGCCAAACATCATGCCCCACCGCCTCAATGGTGCCCAATATTTGACCTTTTTGGAGGAAGTTCTCCCGAACTTGCTGGAGGTTGTTCCCCGCGATGCGAGGGACAACATTTGGCTCCAGCAAGATGGAGCTCCTCCGCACAGAACCCGACGCGTTCGGGACCATTTGAACCGGGTATTCCCAAATCGGGGGATTGGGCTTGGGAGCCCAACCGCCATTTGGCCACCCAGGTCTCCCGATCTGCCCCCCTCGACTTCTTTTTCTGGGGATATGCGAAGGTATTATCCAATACTCGACTTCTGTCAATCGATTCTTGAACAATAATATTTCGTGCCACAGACCATCACCTACAGCGTGGACGCGCCCAGCGAAGCTGAGGTCATTCAGCGGCTTCAGGCGGCTGTCGCCAATATCCTGCCCGAACAATTCGAGGCTGTTCGGCGAAACATCACCGAACGGGCGCAACTCTGCGTGGCGAACGATGGCGGGCACTTCGAACAGATGCTGCGCTAATAGCGCCATTTTTACAAACGGCCCTTTTCAGTGCCCCAAAATTTTCAAACGTAGAGACTTCATCAGAACAATTGACGAAGCATTTTTACAAACGGCCCTTTTCAGGGCCCCAATATTTTCCATGCGTTTCCATGCCTTGTCCCATGTGTATGATATTTACAGCAATCAATATGAAACTTGGTACCTGCAAATTTCATTTTCATAGCTCTGATAGGTTTGCTTAAAAAAAAAAAATTTGAAAGAACATGTATTTTGTGGCCTTCTCAATGGGAAAAGCGATTTTTTTTCAGAGTAGAGATTGACTTATCGGGAATTGAAGCTAAATTAATTAAAGAGCAGGTGGATGCCAAACAGTCGTGAAAATAAAATGTTACCGCTCCTACTCTGCGGGCTATTGAACAGTTGACGGGGGAAGTGAACTCGGATCACCGCGGTCGCTGTCCCAACGTTTTGCCACGGCGCCACTTCGATACTTGTGGAAAAATAGTATCACAGGCCCCTCATAAATTTGAGTCACTGGATTTGGTCGGGTTTAATTGGATCTAATCGGATGTCGCGAAACAACTATTCAAGGATATTGATTATCCTAAGCGCCTATTAAGAAAGTGGGAAAGCAGGAAGAAAGGGCAAGGAAGCATTCGTCGGGCGATGCCGTGCCGTGTTCAGGTATCGAGAAGGACGCATGCAGCGGGCCGCCGGCTGGGCCGTCGCGTCGGTGCGAGCGCGCCGAGACAGCGATTGTTTCGTTTCGGGAAAACCGAACGGTTGAGCACCGGTTGATCCGCTATCGCGATTTTCACAGGCTGACCGTCAAGACGTTTTTGGTCACCTCCCTTTTTCTAGGACCAAGCGATTGCCGTCCGTGATTAGCCAAGAGCGTGAGGGGTGAAGCGTAACTTAATGTTTAATAACTCGAAATTGAGGGCCGAACAACAAATTTCAAACCTGCCATTTTCTTCTTAACAACCATCCCAACACGATGGCGCTAATATTTTATGACATTTTTGGGACACCCTATATATCCAGACAATACTGCAAACACGAATGTGGCAAAGAAAATTAAAAAACCATTGTTATTTTTTTTTACTTTGTTGCACCAAATCAAAAAATCTGAAAAAATTAGAGAATCAATGTACAAGTCTAATACATGCTTTGGATTTTTTTGATGATTATCGCTCTAAAAATCATATTGAAAAAAGGATTTTCCACGTTTTTTTCGTTAAAAAAAATCGGTACTTTTTTAGGCAAACGAGAAAAATATGAAAAAAATATATTTTACACGTACCATCGGATAGTTTGTACAAAAAATCGAGAAAATTCGTTCAATATTTTGGGAGGAAAAAAATAAAAGCTGAAAATCACATTTTCCTTCAGCACTTTTAAACAGAAAGGGTTAGGAAGTTGAAATTTTTAGGAAAATTGTTTTATTTAATGAAGAAACTATGGGGATAGTGACGATTTTTTTGCCGCTCGGGCTATTTCACCATTGTTATCCTGCTGTGCCCTTTGTGAGATACCTCGATATCCTCTAACTATTGATTCATGATATTCCTTTATAATGGCAAGCCTATGGTCTGGTGAAGGAGTCTCTATTTCTCTAGTGCATATTGTAATTGAAAATTGAGGTGAATTGAAGATTTCTGTTAACAGTTTTTGAATTTCGTCACATTCAAGAGATTCCAAATTGTTCTTATTTGAAGAGATACTAAATGATTTTATGTCCAATCTAGTCATTAGCTCTTTTAACATTTGAAAACATGAAATCAGGTCACTAAAATTTAATTCGTCGGTATGTTTGGCTTTATGGAATAAGTGAAATGTAAAATGTGTACCGTCGGGGTAAATCATTGCATCGCCAGGTTTAAGGGTACACTGTTGTATTGTTTCGACTGGTATTTTATCTCGAGCTTCTAGATGTTTACTAATTTCTGAAACTATTTCACAATCGGTGGAAATAAAATGAATAAGGTTATCTTGGCGCATATGAAAGTGATCTTTGGTGAAATTTAAGTTGGGAAGAGGAGTTAGATGAGTATCAAGTATTTTAGAAGAAGTAGTCGGAAGCACTCTAATTTGATTTTCTATTTCAAATTCTAAAGGTAAAACTTCAAGAGATCGTTCCGGAGTCCCAGCGCGCTCTTCCAACAAAAATCCAACAGTAGGCACTCCCGCCTCAAGCTGGTCTGGTGCACCGGCCCCAACCGAATTGCCCGAAGACAATGTGGACCCTAAGGTACCACGTGGATATAAGGACCTCACCGTCCAAGCGAAATCCATCGCAACAAGGATGGCCATCGCAGCCACAACGGACAGAGCCGCCAGCTCGAGGATGTTGGTCAAAAGCGAGGGTCCGCCGTACGGAATCCTCGTTAGCCGATTGACCACCCAAAGCCCATTCGCCATGGACCACCTCAGAGTCCATCTCCGATGAGGCCTCAAAGATCGGGGAGAGACCGTCAGTGTTAACGCGGTTCAATCTCTCAGAGTTATTTGCAAGTAAGTGATTTGAACAAGGTTGCGACTCTAACTTTTGAATAGATTGCAACTTTTGAGTAGTGAAAACAGAAGCTATCATTATATTTAGATCAGGAGACTCGGTAGAGTCTCGCGCCAAGTAGTAGTATATATAGTATGGCGCGCGACTACCGAGGATACTTATCCCGAAGTGTAGCGGTTGTCGTCTGCTATAAAACTTTCACCTTGAATTACGAGAAAGTTACAGCTCCAAGGATTTTTTTTTGAATTTTGTATTTTTTCTCTGATTTTTCTGAATCCAATGAGCCAAGAATCAAGCGAATCGGTTCAGTCATTCAAGAGATATGAATTTCTCCTGCTTATTTTTCTCGTAGTAAAGGCAAGGCGGATTAAGAGTCAGCAGTCTTTTCAGGAATTCCTAAAAATGTGGCTTTCACTTTTTTCACACCAGTTGGCACCACGGTGAAATGTCGCGTTACGTTACCGATCTATGATCTGTAATCTGTGTCGTACCGACACATTGGTTACGCCGGGCAAACCATGGTTGGTTATGTCCCATAATGGTCATATGACATACTCCGATTTTATTATTTTATTCCAGATTCCATGCTTTATTTAGTTAATAAAAGAGTATACTGTCCTTGCCCCGATCCTAGTGATCTTGTGATTATTATTAAGAATTATGGAAGAAATGTCAATCAAAAGTGTTAAGTGCAAAACTCACAAACCACTGTATCTATTAAAAGAGTGCTGATTACCAATATTTAAGGAAATACTAGCTATTCGTAATCAGTACTTGCTCAAGCTAATTTCAGCAGTTTAGGTGTTTGCTCCATCAGCTAGGCACACAACAGTCAACGTACACTAAACACAACTAAACTTTGTATGACCTGCGTATATAGTTAACAAAATCTAAATAATTGTTTGACCTAACGCTTTACAATTATGATATTAACTAAATGATATGCTCATACGTAGTCTAATTTAGTTGTGACTGTCAAGTTTGTCGCTCAAGGAACACTTTACTAAAATGATGTAAGCAAGTAATAAGTACCAATTATACGTCATTCAGGAATTTCATCACTTTAGATTGTGCATTGCTTGAGCTATGCATTTGGCAGTCAATAGCTTATCTAATCTGAAATATAAATGTGTCCTAGCTATTGGTAGTGCTATTGCTGATCTGGATCCGAATTATTGTACGTCAACGCTTTACAAATTATATTATTTCTGACTGCCAAGTGTGTAGTTCAAGGAATGTTTCAGTTAAAGAGCTAAGATCATGTAAAGTAAGTTTTGTTGTGTACTACCTACTTATTGTTAGTAAACTCCAGTATTAAAGGTTGCACTTCCTTGAGTTTATGTACTTGAGAGGCAGGATACACTAAAATTAGACAGCATATGAGGACGGCTTATCCCCTATAATGTATAAAGTGTTAAGGAAAATGTCATTCTAGCAACCAAGAAAATATATGAAATTTGACAGTTTTTTAAGACAACATAGTGCAATACAAAATGCAATACAAAATTTGTTTGGAGGCCTTTATTGTATATGCTTTGAAGCATTTACTATTTTTTTCTCTGATTTTCGACAAAATGGCGAAGCTAGAGCTCGGCCAGTGAGACTGTATAGTGTTCTGCCGCCGGAAAGATTTCTTCTCTAATCTAGAACAATAAAACAAGCATTGTTCAATTCTGTATAAGCTTGACTTGAAAAGTATGTATCAAATTGAAAAAAGATTGCTTTTTGTTGTTTCTGTTGTGCGCCGTTTTAACAAAAAGCAATATTTCTTATTTCGCTATGTGGAATAATAGATGAGTGAGATGGTTTTTCTTAAAATAATTAGTGGACTGTATGTGGTAAAATAAATAGATGTTCTGATTTATTCGTGTGTGATGTCCGGTGACATCCGCGTTTGTCGTGTGCTATTTACAGATCGGTACAATGTTAGATACAAAACCTCAAAGGCGTAACTATTTGGGTAGTGAGCATGGTCAAGGATGAACAGTACAATGTGTGCCTGAGGATGCACAATGAGCTTCTAAAAGAAGCTCGGCACACATGATGAGAGGAACAGAGAAAGGTTCAGAATGATATGCAGGAGGTGTGAGCTCCTGCATGAGCGGAGTATTGTGCCGTTGATGCACTAAAGACCACTTGCGTGGTCTGGCGACAATTCCTCATAAATGTACAAATGTGAATGAACTGGTCATGCAATCGTGAATCATTACTATGATCCACATTAGCCGTTCTGGCTTGAGAAATACAATGAACAGGACAGGTGATCAGATCTGAGATGCTTACTGTTCGACGTCCCCGAGGCGAGAGAGTTATCAGCGCCTGAGAGATAACGAGCAGGTAGAGCAGTTCATGAGATACTCGCCAGGGTTGTGCATGGAGCGCACACCCAGGCTGATCTGACTTCGATCTGGTATCTCTTGATCACCGGGTGAGGTTGGGACACTATGAGCTGGGCGCTAGATGACAGGTGGGGTTATGTGAACAGGACAGATGTGGATGCTCCATGAATATAACATCTCTCAATATACATGATTATTGAACATTTCCCCGCCCATCAGCAACGGTGTTGATGATTAGTCCTTCTTGAGTGTCCCATCTGGAGCTGTCACTGGGAGAATGGTCAGCTTGGTGATCGGTCTGGTCAAGGATGTGGTGGCAGTCTTGAGAGTAGCCACTCTGATCAGTCCGTCTTTTCCTGGGTGTACTTCAGTAACCCGTGCAAGAGGCCACTTCGTTGGTGGAAATCTCTCATCTGAAATCAGAACTAATGAACCGACCTTGATCTCATGTGAGGGATGGTGCCACTTTGAGATGGAGAGCTGTCGTTGGAGATATTGAGCTGACCACTGTGTCCAGAAGCACTGAACACGTTGCTGAATGAATTGCCACCTTGAGAGCCGGTTCTGCTTCACATCCATCAGTGAGGGTTCAGGAACAGTTGTCAATGGTCCCCCGACCAAGAAGTGAGCTGGCGTCAGGGCTGATATGTCATCAGGATCCTCAGTGAGCGGTTCTAGCGGTCTTGAATTCAATATAGCCTCAATTTGGATGATTAAGGTGGTGAGCTCTTCAAAAGTGAGCAGTGCATCTCCAACAGTCCTCCTCAGATGAAACTTCACCGACTTCACTGCTACTTCCCACTTTCCTCCCATGTGAGGAGCCGCAGGTGGAAGGAACCTCCAGGTTGTCCCTTCGTTGGTGAATGAGCACGCCAGTGATTTGAATTGTTGCGTGCCTCGTGTGAACAGTTCCTTCAGTGAGGCGTCTGCTCCAATGAAGTTGGTGCCGCAGTCACTGTGTAGTGTATGGCAGACGCCTCTGCGTCCAGTGAACCGTCTGAACGCTGCAATGAATGAGTCAGCTGAGTAGTCACTTACCACCTCAAGATGGACAGCTGAGGTTGAAAAGCACACAAAAATACACAGCCATCCCTTGACCGTCTTGGCGTCTCTGCCAGATCTGGACTTTATGTGGAGTAGACCAGCGTAATCCACTCCGGTGGTGTAGAATGGTCGGGATGGTGTGACTCTGGCTGCTGGCAGCTGACCCATCAACTGCTGAGCTCGTACGCCACGTTGACGAGCACATGAGATGCAGCGGAGTATGCGAGAACGTACTGGCTGTCTACCACCAATGATCCAGTAGGTTCTCCTGATGTGGTTCAAAGTGAGCTGTGTTCCACCATGCATTGTCCTCAGGTGAGCCTGTGCGATGACCAGCTGAGTGAAATGCGAATGGCGTGGCAAGATTGCTGGATGAATAGCCTCAAATTCCAACTGTGAGTTCTTCAGACGACCTCCTACTCTGAGAATGCCTTGAGTGTCAACAAAGGCAGTCAAAGAGCGGAGCGGATGAGCTGGTGGTAGACCATGAGTAGTGATCAGCTTGAGTTCTTGAGAAAAGTACGCTACTTGAGTAGTTTTGAGCCAGAAAACCTTGGACTTTTCTATATCTTGTGGCGTGAGCGGATGCTGTCCAAGGGTTGAGTTTGGCAGCTTCTTAATTAACTGACTGACTCTAAAGCAAACTGCGGTTGCTCTGAGTAGTCTAGTGAGAGACGAGAACTGTTCTATAACCTCCCAATGGTACCTTGGTTGAGCTGCTGCCACAACGAGTGAGAGCCCCGGTCGCTCTTCTAAGTGAGTGCTTGAGTCTTCTAACTGGCCTTGAGTAGGCCAGTGTCGCTGATCATTGAGTAGCCACTGTGGTCCTGTCCACCACAGTTCATGCTTCTGGAGCTGGGAGATTGTGAGACCCCTAGAAGCGCAGTCGGCTGGATTGACTTTGCCAGGCACAAATCTCCATACGCTGTGTGAAGTTAGATCTTGAATTGCTGACACTCTGTTCCTGACAAAGTCTTTCCACCGTGAAGGATGTGAGTTGATCCAGGTTAGGGTGACCGATGAGTCTGTCCACAAGAATTTCTGAGTGTTAGGTATGTGCAAAGTTTCAGCCACATACCTCATGAGCCGTGCAAGGAGCAGTGCAGCTGTTAGTTCCAGCCTTGGGATGGACATTCTTTTGAGCGGTGCCACCTTGGACTTTAAGCAGACCAATGTCACCCTTGTGTCTTGTCCTGGATCCGTTGCCTTAATGTAGATGACAGCTGCCATGGCAAGTTGAGATGCATCTAAGAATCCGTGCAGTTCTAGTGATGAGTGAGAGGTGATCTGGATCCAACGTGGAATTGAAATTTCCTTCACTTGAGTGAGCTCGCCTCGGAACACATTCCACTTGTGAATTATCTGGGGTGACACTGGTTCATCCCAGCTGAGCTTTTCTAGCCAAAGTTCTTGTAACAAGATCTTAGCTCTCACAATGAACGGTGCCAAAAACCCAAGAGGGTCGAACAGTTGAGCAGTCTCTGATAGGATGATTCTCTTAGTGAACTTGGAATTTGAGGGAACTGATCGTGACAGGAAATTGAATGTATCAGTGTGAGGATTCCATGACAGACCAAGGAGCTTGGTCTTGCTGTCTTCAAAGGAGTGCGGTTCTGAATGAGCTGATTGTTCTGAAACGTGCGCTAGGAATGATTCGATGTTACTGTGCCACTTTGCTAAGGGAAATCCACCTGATGCGCACAGCTGGATAACCTGAGTTGCAATGTCTTTCAATGTAGACACTTGCTCTGCTCCTCCAAATATGCCGTCCACATATCTGCCACAGAGGAGAGGTTTTGTTGCCAGTGGAAACCGATGTCCTTCATCTTCAACGAGTTGCAGGAGTGAGCGGATAGCCAGAAATGGTGCTGATCTTGTTCCATAAGTAACAGTGGTGAGCTGATACGGCACCATATTTTGCTGTTCATCGGTCCACATGATGCGCTGAAGATCCCAGTCATCTTCATGCACTTTTATCTGTCGGTACATCTTTGAAATGTCTGTTGCAAAGGTGTACTTGAATTGTCGAATCCAAATAAGGACATCTGAAATGTCCTTTTGAATCTTTGGTCCCACGTGTTGTAAATCATTGACTGATGTCCCTGATGAACTGGGACTGGAACCATTGAAGACAACTCTCAGCTTCGTTGTTGTGCTGTCCTCCTTGAGGACTCCATGATGAGGGAGATAGTAAGGGTAAGTGGGAGAGTGCCCTAATGACCGATCTGCCGAGACCCTCAACCCTCCTGATGTCGAAACATCATGTGCTAAGGTCATCTCGTCTCGGACACCAGAGTCACTCTCCATGAGCAGTTCTGATGGTCTGTTCTCAGGGGCACGTCTCATGTGCCCCATCTCTTCATACTCCCTCATGAATGTGGTGTACATTGAACTGTACGAGTCGTTGGCTGAGAGGCGTCTCCTGAGCCTGATGAGACATCGTTGAGCAGTGTACTTGGATTCACCCAGAGCTGTCGGAGAGGACTTCAGAGGAATCCTCACAATGAACCGTCCGGTTTCATCTCTTGTGTGAGTTGCTTTGAAGTGATCTTCACAAGCTTGTTCTTCTGGACTGAACATAGATGGTGATGATTGAAATTCTTCCTGAACCCAGAATTTGGTGAGCAGGTCTTGAACCTCTTGATCGGATGGGCTGATCGTTGTATGAAATGAACACCTTTCTTGGTGAGCTTGTTCTGGAACTGGTCCGAGCACTATCCAACCAAAAATGGTTGAGAGCGCAATTGGCAGTGAACTTGTGCATTTCTTAATACCTGGCCTGATAATCTGGCCGTATGCATCTGCCCCAATGATGATATCCACCGGTCTTGGAGTGGTGAACTCTGGATCTGCCAGTTGTAGGTTAGAAAGGTGCTCCCATTCCTGAGAGTGAACTGGTACTGATGGTAGGACTCTCGTCAGCTTGTTCAGCACATGAGCATTGATGGTTGCACATTGTGCTGAATAAACGGATCTGAGCTGTGCTGAGACGACACCCTTGGTGAGTATTGTCTGTGAGTTGCCTATCCCCACAATGGGGATTGTTGAGTGCTGACGGTGTAGGCGGTGAGTCCTGACACAATGGGTAGAGATGAACGTCAGTTCCGAACCAGGATCTATGAGCAGTCTGACTGGGTTAATAGAAACTGGTGTGATGAGCAGTGCTTGTGCGGTGGCTAGCAGGGTGGCAGATCTGCCAGCCAAGTGATGAGCTGATCGTTGAGCGGTGCAGTGAGGTAGAGAAAGATCTGTGCAAAGTGACACAGGACCTCCTCATTTCTTGGCCGAGGAGGCAGCCTTGGTTTGAGCAGGTCCTGAGGTTGTTCCGGCCTTCGATGAACTGCTCTTCTGTTGAACAGTTCTTGACGAGTGGAGCATGGTGTGGTGCCTGCCTCCACAAGTCTTGCACGTACGGCCCGACTGGCACGCATACGAGTTGTGGTGGCCCAGACAGTTATAGCAGAGTCTGTGCTGCTCCACCACTTTGATCCGATCTTCCATCGATAAGTCGTTGAACTTTGAGCAGGCCACTATATAATGAGTACCCTTGCAGAAGTCGCAAGGGTACTTCCTTAGATTTGCCTCTTCTACTACGGAGGCAGTGTGAGCAGGTCTGGTAGATGGGTGAGCAGTCTTTGGGGCAGCATGAGCAGGTCTCGATGATTTCGTTACTGCCTTGGCAAATGAGACGCCTTGAGTGTTGTCTTGGCGTCCATCTGGGAGCGTAGCCTCCAAGGCCTTCGCCTTGGCTCGGAGATAGCTGATCAGTTCAGTCATTGTGGGAGCTTTGGCCTCCAAGCTCCACTTTAGCTCCCAAGGCTCCCTGATGGACGAATGGAGCCGGTTGACGGTGGAGCAAATAAATATATAGCTCCAATGCTCCACAGCCACGCCCAAACCTCGCAAGGCGTCTCTTATCTCCACCATGGCGGAGACTAGAGAGTTGAGCTGGTCTGCAGACTCACACAAGTCGGGCTGGTGAGTAATGAGCCGCTGCACATAGGCCATGATGAGCCGGTCTTTATCCTCATAACGGAGGGTGAGCCGTTCCCAAGCTGGAGCAAAGTCCTGATCCGTGATCGGGACTGCAGCGATGATTTGCGCTGCACTACCTGAAAGGCTCGCCTTCAGGTAATGCAGCTTGTCCACATTCGGGAGGCTCCTGTTATTCATCACCATGGACGTGAACTGATCTCGGAAGGCAGGCCACGCCATGAGGTCTCCGCTGAACTGCGGGAGATGTATCTCCGGCAGTTTTGCAAACGATGAGCTGGTCGGCGTGGCTCGGGCTTCCCTCTCCCTGCTGCACAGAGTGGTGAGCACCTTGCACAGCTTCGAAGTGCACTCATCGAAACCTCGTGCAGCTTGGCCATACATATTGTCCTTTATGTATGGGTGGTCGAGCAGTGCCCTCCTCGTGCACTGACCGACCTCCAAGTGATCAGTCTTGAGCTGAGTCCATACCTCTGTCAGGTGTTCCACGCGTCGTTCCACCTCGACCCGTGAGACTGTTGAAACGTCCAACTCCATCATCTGCTCCTTGAGGCGCAGCATGGTTTCGCACCGCGTGACCTGCAGACAGAGCAGGAACTCGGTGTGCATCGGTAGCGATGCACCTTGAGCTGGCGATTTTGATCTGGCCTTTGCTGAATCGCCTTGAGCTAGATCGAGCAGATCCTTGGACGAGCCAGCTAATTCAGCATCTAGCTGGAGCTGTTCCATTGATCGGTTCAAGGAGACAATCACATCCTCCTCTTTGTTGATCGGACCTTGAGCAGCCTCGTGTTGAGCAGCCTTTGTCTTAGACATGATGATCAGTTCTCGTCGACTAAATCGACTTTTCGACGCCAAAATAACTAGCCCAGCAATTGCAGCGTTGAGATGCTGAGAATCTGATCCTCACGGAGAACTTTGATGGGTTAAAACTTTTCTGATCTTCTTAGAAGGTTACGCTGTAGCCTTGCAGCACGTGGCACTCACTCCTAACGCGTTCAGAACAATGAGGTTCAAACCGACGCTAACGGTCCCCGCAGGGCATGATGCCGGAAGTGAACCGGGGCAGAGGGGGTAGCGCCAGAGCGCTGATTGGCTGAATGCACACGACAACAGCGGAGTTATCCCGCGCGAATGACCGGACATCCGGCTCGAAAGACCAAAAAATGTGGAATAATAGATGAGTGAGATGGTTTTTCTTAAAATAATTAGTGGACTGTATGTGGTAAAATAAATAGATGTTCTGATTTATTCGTGTGTGATGTCCAGTGACATCCGCGTTGTCGTGTGCTATTTACAGATCGGTACAATGTTAGATACAAAACCTATCGATCTAAGATCGATAGGTTAGTCAAAGGCGTAACTATTTTGGTAGTGAGCATGGTCAAGGATGAACAGTACAATGTGTGCCTGAGGATGCACAATGAGCTTCTAAAAGAAGCTCGGCACACATGATGAGAGGAACAGAGAAAGGTTCAGAATGATATGCAGGAGGTGTGAGCTCCTGCATGAGCGGAGTATTGTGCCGTTGATGCACTAAAGACCACTTGCGTGGTCTGGCGACAATTCCTCATAAATGTACAAATGTGAATGAACTGGTCATGCAATCGTGAATCATTACTATGATCCACATTAGCCGTTCTGGCTTGAGAAATACAATGAACAGGACAGGTGATCAGATCTGAGATGCTTACTGTTCGACGTCCCCGAGGCGAGAGAGTTATCAGCGCCTGAGAGATAACGAGCAGGTAGAGCAGTTCATGAGATACTCGCCAGGGTGTGCATGGAGCGCACACCCAGGCTGATCTGACTTCGATCTGGTATCTCTTGATCACCGGGTGAGGTTGGGACACTATGAGCTGGGCGCTAGATGACAGGTGGGGTTATGTGAACAGGACAGATGTGGATGGTCCATGAATATAAAATCTCTCAATATACATGATTATTGAACACGCTACGTCCTTTTCGAATTAAGCTTATACAGAATTGAACAATGTTTGCTTCATTGCTCCAGATTGAAAATTAGAGAAGAAATCTTTCTGACTGTAGAACACAAACATGGCTTCAATTCAAAAAACTCTACGTTTTTCAAAGCATATAAAAGATTCTAAACATTCTTGTGTTACATATTCATCCTCTCGGACTACTTTTCTTAACATTATTTCACACGTAGATTCAATAGTTTTAATCCACTGGCTTCCTACATAGAATATTCCTGCGTATTTTTTGAGCCTTAAAACTGTGACTTCGACTCCTTTCGTTCCGTCTTATCTCTAGTTTTAATAGCTTTCTAGTAGGGGAGCAAGGCGACGTGCACACGGTGCATTCAGCTAGTTCCTAGAACTCAGACTTACTCAGACTCCCTTGGCGCCCTGTACTCCCACTATACCCCTTTTCACTGGATTTTTCGGGTATATAAACCCCTAATTTCTGGAGCTAAGGGGGAATCAGTTCCGAACTCTCATCGACAGCGAAGCTCTGTCACTCGGACCAGCGAAGAACATCGTAGTAGATCGAGCATTAGTCTCCTTCGAAACCAGTCAGTATTACCGTACGTACATCGTGTCATATCGCGATCGTTAGGCAAGTCATAGTTCTTTCGTCAGTTTCTCCCCCGTTCAATATCGTAACGTAATACGAACTCAGTTTAAGTATATTGTAACAACATTTCACTTCCGCTGAAACTCTCATTATTATATTTTTGTATTGTATTTTCATTCAGAATATATTGATCATTGTTTTAGTTTTTATTAAGAAAATCATTGCTTCTTTATTGGAAATTCCTGTTCAGTCATCCTTGATTTAAATAAGTATATATAAGGAAAAGAATAATAAAAGATCCCACGAGGATACACTTTTACCGCTCGAGGTGTATCCGGCGAGCAATAGTAAGGTTTAACTTTAGCCTAGGGCATTCTTTCATGATCAATGAGCAGGATTGAGTCTGGTTAAGGTGAAATAGCCCTTAGCACGATCCCAAGACCTGTTCAGAGCTACTGAAAGTAACTAGCCATTCTTTTAATTAACAAGGTCCAGTCTTGAGTCTGGTTAAGGTGAAATAGCCCTTAGCACGATCCCAGGATTGATATAGGGCCGATTGGGAACTAGAAGACTCGAGTCTGGCAAAGGTGAAATAGCCCTTTGCACGATCTCAGAGCATATTTAGGACTCGCGAAGCCTGGCTCGTAACACTTGAAAGCATATAATAAAGACCTTCAAACAAGTTTTATATTCTATTTACTGAGCTGTCATAAAATTGTGTAAAAAGTTAGATATTTTCTCGGTATTAAATATGGAGCGGGAGATATCGAAAAAAAGGAAACAATTCGTAATATACTATTTTTTATTGTAAATATTTTTTTTTATTGAGATATATTTATATGAACGTAGCCCTTGCCACCCCCGTCGGTTCCACCACCACGTCCGCCTCGGCGACCCTGCCCTCGCCGAGCAATGACCCACCTCTGGCGGGCGGCCCTTCGTGACTTCCCGCCGGCTTTGTAACGACGACCTATAACGAAAGAATTAAAATTAAAAATTAAAAAACGTGAAAAGAATGTTTTCTTTATTCGTGAAAATATACTCACGTTGGATCCGTTGTGGTGGATGCGCCGGCGGTGGTGGCAAGGGTACCATATGCAGTGGCACTTCTACAGGCGGAGGCGGCAATGTCGGCAATACTGCCCGGGGCTCAGCCGTTGGCAATGGTGGTGATCCCGGCGGTGGCAGCGGCGGCTGTGCTGCAGCTGGGCGATCCGCCAGCAGTTGCCGCAACCGGTCAACTTCTTCTCGTAAATCTAGAAATATTTGAATAATAAATAGGATTGAACAATATTAATAGTCTATATAAATATGATCCACTCTATTCAGTCTATCTCTCTTTCTGTCGCGCGAGCGTACGCGTCTCAGCGTTTGTTGGCTGTTGCCCATTCGATTACAATGTATTCGTGCTCTTCGACCAATATTCTAGCATTCTTATTTCGTACTCTCAATCAGCTTTTGCAATTTTGCTTGGCTTATTACTTTTTGCAATAAGAATGCGAGAATATTGATCGAGAAGAGCGAAAACACTGTATAATTAAGTGTGCAAAAGCAAACGAACGTTCAGGCGTTTATGCTCGCGCAACAAACAGAGAGATAGATCCATGGAGAGAACGTTTGAAAAGTTGTTTGCATCCTTGACGCGGGTGGACAAAGGGATGCAAGAGATGTTAACTTTCTTTATGAAGAAGGGTGGATAGGTGCAGAAGCGTACCGACAAAGATATGGAGAAGAATTCAAAGACAAAGAAAGAAACAAAGTTATAGTTTTATAAAAACACTTACAGTGATTTTCGTTGTTCCCCTCACAATCCATGGGCTCGCCTTGCTGATTTGCGCTCATTCTATATTAACAGAAATTATATTGAATATATATAGCTCAACAAACTAACAGTCGTAGAGTGGTTGTCACAAAATACTTACATGATGCTTGAATGGACTCCAGCGATATACTGTTTTCTCGCTGCCACAGCACGTGTCGCAGAGGTGGAGGGGTATTCACCATGGGAACAAATCACTGGCGTTGTGCGTAGTCGTGTCTATATATGTGTGCTATACAGTGTGCTTGGCAATCTCCATGGTTGAACTTAGCGCGCGAAGAATGCGTTCAAACGATTTTCGGATAATGAATGTTATATATTATATTATTGTATACACGTTGATTTTTCTCCATAAACATTCCCCCTTTTCACTGTTGGAACGAGCAGCGAGCAATATTAATAATATATTAAGTACTAATAATAATTTTGAAATTCGAAATTATCAAGTGTGTAGTACGAACACCATTTAAGTTAAAAACCTAACTTTACTAAGTAAATGATGGCTGCCAATAGCTAGTATGCCTTTAAAGTTATGGACTGGAACCTGTAATTCTTTTCGGGCTGTTCTCCTTCGAACTGTCTCTTTACTGTGCGTTAGCACATCTGAAACGCTAGTAACTTTGGAATTGGGGTGCTCAGGGTTAAATTAGTTGGCATTTTGTTTGAGTGAAAAAAATTGAACTTAAACTTTTATTATCATTCCCTTAGGCATGGCTGTCTCTTTGGGTTTGGAATGGGTTCGCAAGTATCGTTAGTTGCTCGTAATTTAAGTAAACAAAATAATTCCGCATTCTTATTCTACTATAATGCTAACACAAGTACATTTCTTCTTGGGCGCTAGTGATCGGGAGTTCCTTTAGGTTTACGGAGTCTGGTCTTGTCGCTAGTGTGTTGATCGTTTCTGCATGATGGTCCGCTCATAGTTATTTCGCTTCACGCGCCATTCCTCGCGGCAATTCGGGCAGGACTTCATTGTCCATCCCGGCTCACCACAATGGTGGCAGAAGATTCGCCGAGATTGATTGCACGACGAGTATCGGTGCTCGCTATCTCCGCAATTCCAGCATTTTTCGGCCAGGTACCAGGGTGTTATTTGGAGGCGTCTCCCTCCGGTGTGATGTGGCGATGGTGCGCTAGTTTGCTGGTGGTGGGATGGCGACGGTGTTGTGGATGTCCCCTTTTTCGTGGTAGCTAGGTTCTTTATCATTTCCCACCGCGAGCGGGGGGTTGTCTTTACAGGTGCCGCTAGTGTTTGTGGGGGTTCCTCCGGTCCCCTTCTGAACGCACAGGAATGTACTGTGCACGTCTTTCCTTTTGGTCTCCACATTTGGTTTGCGGAAGCTGGTTTGGTGTTCAGTCGTGGAGTTAGTTTAATTTCCCCAAGGCAAGAATAGCAGTAAGTGGCACCCGGGGAATTTGATCGCCGAGCCGGTTTTTCCCGAAGGGTAGTTTGCCCCTTCCTGGGGTAGCGCCGGTCGTCGAAAACGGGAACGGTACTAGGGGTATTCCCTTGTAGATTCTCCACCTCTTCTTTGGTGAGCGCTAGTTGATGTTTTAGCGCTAGTTCTTCCAGGGGTGCCGTCTTCCATGGGAGAATGATGGCTCCGCTCCGGGTGAAGGTCCGATCCTGCAGCTGTCTTGTCGCTAGTGTGCGCCAGAAATCTTGGGGTAGGCGTCTGGCCCATAACGCTTCCGGCTGGTAGATTGTGAGTCGTTGGTCCATGTTATGTTTTGTCTGGATACTGCGGTTCTGGACTGGATCGTTAGTGGGTTTCTAGCGGGGTTAAGATGAAGGAACGTTAGTTCATGCCGTATAATATTTCAAATATTGCACATGAGATTTGCCAACTAATTTGCCCTCTAGAGTAGACAGTTCGAAGACAGTAGGAGAAAGCTGTTTAGATAGACAGAAAGGCCCATGAAATTTTGGCGCTAGTTTGGCAGCTCGGTGCTGCGCAGCAGACGATAGTACTCGCTGGCGTTTTACTACCAGGTCACCTACTTGGAAAGTTGATACTTGGCGATTCTTATTATAATATTTGCTTTGTTGTTCGTAAGCTAATTCTAAGTTTTCAGTAACCCATTCTCTAATAAGGTTCATGTCTGAAATTCGCCTTTTCCATTCGGTAGTATTCTTCAATGACAATTTACCAGCGTTAGTCTGTAGCTCCCTTTTACAATTCAATGGCACTGGGTCTCGACCAAAATTCAGAAACGTTGGTGAAGTTTGGAGAGAAGTATGATACGAGGTATTATACGCGAAACGAAAATGGGGCAATCGTAAGTCCCAATTCCTATGATCTGTACCAATAAACGCGACTATCATGGTCTTTAATATTCTATTCACGCGTTCAACCGGGTTAGCCTGTGGGTGGTATGGTGGAGTCGTATTGTGCCTAAAATTGTATTGTCTCGCTAAATCTTCGAATACTTTATTTATAAATTCTGTTCCATTGTCTGTTAATAATATTTTTGGGGCTCCCCATCGTGAGAAGACTGTATCTTCTAGGGATTCTGTAATAGATTTTCCTGTCGCGATCGCTAATGGACAACATTCTACCAATTTTGTAAACATATCTTGTACGACTAGTAAATATTGATTTCCCGATAGACTTTTTGGGAATGGACCCATCATATCTGCTGCGATCATTTCCCATGGTGCAGCCTGTTCAACCTTCGTGAATTGACAGGTCTGGCATCGCTTAGGAGAGACCCGCGTCCAGGTGAGCGATACGATGAAGTATCTTGGGCTCACACTGGACGGCCTCTGGCGCTTCAACCAGCACTTCGGCCGGCTTATCCCCCGTGTTGAGAAGGCGGCGGGCGCCTTAGGACGCCTGCTGCCCAACATCAGGGGACCGTGGGAAGGTGTCCGACGCCTTTATGCGGGAGTCGTCCGTTCCATGGTGCTCTACGGAGCGCCAGTCTGGGCGGACGACCTGGCGGCCAGCCGGCGCAATTGTGCCCTGCTCTTCAGGGTACAGCGTCGGATGGCCGTCAGGGTCGTGCGAGGATATCGCACGACCTCCCTGGCGTCGGCATGCCTGTTGGCGAGGTTTCCGCCCCTGGACATCCTGGCGGTGGGGGACGCGAGGACCTATACGGGTCTTCGCACCCTCCGCGACAGGGGCGGAACACCCACGGAACGGTCGGTCGAGGAGCTCAAGCGCCAGACCCGGCGGCTCGTTGTCGAGATGTGGCGGGAGAGGCTGGAAGATCCAGCCAACACCCGCCACAGAGCCGTCGGGGCGATTCTCCCGAGCCTTGAGGCTTGGGTGAGTCGCGGCAGGGGGCAGCTCTCCTACCGCGCCACGCAGGTGCTCACCGGGCATGGCTGCTTCGGTGAGTACCTGCATCGCATCGGGAAGGAGGCGACGGCACAGTGCCACCATTGCGACGGGGACCGGGACACGGCGGAACATACCCTCCAGCATTGCAGGGCCTGGGGGGAACAGCGCCGTGTCCTGGTCCGGTATATTGGGAGGGACCTCTCGCTGCCGACGGTCATCCGACAGATCCTCGGCAGCGAGAGGTCGTGGAGGGCCTTCCTCGCCTTTTGCGAGGAAGTGCTCTCCCAAAAGGAGGAGGCGGAGCGGCGGCGGGAGAGGACGGACCCCTTCCGTCTGGGGAGGGCCCGTCCCCGCCGCCGCCCCGCACGGGGGGACGCTGTTCCCCCCAATTAAGGTCGAAGACCCGTCCCCGCCGGTGGGGTTTCCCTGCCGGTGTGCCGGGCATGTGCCAAGGGGCCGCCGGGCGGCAGAGTGGTGGCTCTGTCGCCTCCGCAAAGCGGCCCCGAGGCGGGGCGGGACGTGTAGTGGTCGCACGTCCCGCTCAGGTGAGATTGTCGGTGCGGGGGGCACGGTTCGCTCCTCCTTCGCCGGTGGCGAAGGAGTGCGGCGAGCCGTCTCCCTGCGAGTAGTGGGGGACGCCTCCCTCTCTCGTGAAAGCGAGAGAGGCGATGGCCACTCCCCCACCACGAGACGGGCTCCCACTAGGGGGCGGGCGCGGGGCGGCACCGGTCGTGTTCGAACAGAGTTCCCGGTGTCGCCCCAATAAGCGCTGAGGATGGCCACCGTGGGGTTTTAGCCGGTAAGAGTCCGGCACTATCCCGTCGCCCCCACCAGGGTGGCGGGGTGTCCATGAGGATTTCCCACGAAAAAAAAAAAAAAAGGTCTGGCATCGCTTAATGAATCTAGTCACAGTCGTAAACATTCCGGGCCAATAGTATCGTAGTCGTAGTCGATGGTAGGTCTTTTGGACACCCAAATGTCCGGCTTGAGCTTCTTCGTGGGCTTCCTTTAACACGGTTACTCTTTTCCTTTTGGGTAGCGCTAGTTTCCACTCGACCAGGTCTTCTCCTAAGACTTCTTGGGATAGGGTATTCGGCCGACGGTAATACAATTGCGAGTTCTCAATTTTCCAAGCGGGAAATTTTTCTGGGTGTTTCGTTACTTCCAATACTTTTTGGTTATACCAATCCTTCGGTGTATTAGCGGATGCGATCATATTGATTGGACCGTACATTCGCGATAAGGCATCAGGCACTCGATGTAAGGCGCCTTTTCGATGGATAATGTCGAAATCGTATTCTAGTAATTCCAGTGCCCATCTCGCTAATCTCCCTGTAGGGGTTTTGAGTTCTCTGAGCCAGCGTAGGCTACTGTGGTCCGTTATTACCGTGAATTTATAACCTTCGAGATAGGATCTAAATTTCCTAATTGCCCAGACAATAGCTAAACATTCTTGTTCCGTTGTCGTGTAATTTTTCTCTGCAGGTATTAAGGCGTGACTTGCGAAAGCTATTACTCGTTCTTCTCCATTATGATTTTGAGTTAATACTGCTCCTAGGCCCGTTCCGCTCGCGTCAGTTTGTAGGGTGAAGGGAACATTGAAATTCGGACATGCTAATGTTGGAGCGGTAGCAATGGCATCGCGCAATTCCGCAAACGCTATTTGGTGGTTTATTTCCCATTGCCATGGTTGGTCTTTCTTGAGTAGTAGAGTGAGAGGGGCGACAGTGGGCGCGAATTGTGGGATGAAGCGTCTGTACCATGACGCCATTCCTAGAAATCGTCTTAGCTGTTTGAGGTTTCATGGAGGAGGATATTCAATTATAGGTCTTGTTTTCTCGGGATCTACTCTGAGTCCATCTCTCGATACGCGAAAGCCTAAGTACTGTACTTCTGATTTACAGAATTCGCATTTTTCCGGGTTAATTGATAGTCCGGCTGCGTGGATTTTCGTTAGTACTTTTTCAATCCATTCCAAATGTTCTTCAAAATTTGAATTGACGATAATGATGTCATCTAGGTACGCGAAGGCATATGGTTCCATTTCTGGTCCAATCAGATGGTCTAGCAATCGTTGGAAAGTTGCTGGTGCGCCAGTAAGTCCATAGGGCATTCTCTTGAATTGAAACAATCCTTGTCCTGGTACTGTGAATGCGGTTATTTCTTTGCTTTTTTCTTCCATCGGTATCTGATGGTATGCTTGGCTCAGGTCGAGAGTAGTTATATATCGTGCTCCACGTAATTTGTCTAGAATACTTGTCATTATTGGGAGTGGATACGCATCTTTTTTCGAAACTTTATTGACTTTTCGGAAGTCAAGGCGAAATCTATATTTTCCATTGGGCTTTTTAACCATAACGATAGGTGTAGACCATTCACTTGCAGATGGTTCGATAATGTCTTCCGCTAGTAAGCGGTCTACTTCTTCATAGATCGCTTTTTGTACTGGTGGAGAGAGAGTGTAATATCTTTGTTTAATTGGCTGATGGTCTCCTACGTCAATTCGGTGTTTAGTTAATTCGGTTACTCCTTTAGCCTTCGATAGTGGAGGTAGTGTTCTATTCATAAAGTCCGATAACTGGTTTTGTTGGTCTTCTGTTAATGTTTCTAGTCCGCAGATGGTGGGGTTGTCCATTGGATTATTCGTGACTTTAAATGGATAGGATTGTTGTGGCTTATCTAGGAAATGCCATGTTTTATTTCTATAATTTACCATGAGTCCGAATGTTACGATTAAATCCACGCCGATAATGATAGGTGCTGCTAGTGTGTCCAATACAAATAATCGAGCTATATGTGACGTGTTTCCGATTGTTAATTTTATTTTTGCTGTAGCTTTAGCTGGACAAACTTGTCCTGACGCTAGTATGAATATTCGGGGAACCTGGAGTTTTTCGAGAGTTGCATGTGAGCTAGCTTTTCTTACGATCGTTTCGCTAATGAAACTGCATGATGCACCGGAGTCAACGAGAGCTAATACCGACTGTCGATTTGCGATCTTTATGGGCAATTTCAATAATGTAGGGGAGCCTTCCGACATCGCTATCGCTTTTCCTTCTAGTTGGACCGTTGGTGTTACTTCGGGAGTCGATTTGGTCCCTTTTATCGGCTCCTGCTCACATTTCCCGCTTTGACTTTGCAATTTTTGCATTTTCTAACTGTGACGTTCGGTTCTCCGCAGCGATAGCAATAGGTTGTTTTTGGGGCTTTGCACTCTCTGGCTCGGTGGCCTTCCTTACGGCAGTTCCAGCATATTTGAGGGTTCTTTTCTTCCGTCTTATCGGGGGTGTTCACGAATTCCGCTGAAGAATTACTAGACGAGCTGGAATCGTGGACTGCTGTATTGGTGTATGGTGTCTCTTTCGTTAATGCTGCGATAGACGCGAATGCTTTAACGTCGCGTTGTGTTTTTATACGGGCTGCCCCGTACGCGGTGTACGGTAACTGGAATTCTGAGGGGGTTCTAGGTGTCGGTTTGCGGTTTAATTCGGCCCGTACTGTGGCTCACACAAGTTCTATTATGCTTGTTATAGTCGTTAATTGGATGCCCTGTCTAATTGATGCGCGCATATTATGGTAGATGTGTTCTATTTGCGCTTGTTCCGATAGTGGTGGTTGGAGATGGACGAATATGCTCTGCATTACGGTAATAAATTCTCTGACGCTCTCGTTAGTTTCTTGATGGCGATAGTATGCAGCTTTACGTAAGCTGAATTGATCTTCCGGGTTTTCAAAGTACGCTAGTATTAATGATTCGAATTGTTGTACCGTTGTCCACGAGTCCTGGTTGGTTTCAAACCACTGGGCCGCATGCCCTTGTAGGAAGTTTGGCATGCGCGCGAGTATTGAATGATCCGGTAAGCAATGTTGGATCCTTAGGCGGCGAAGTTTGGTTACGAATTGGTTGATGTCTTCGTAGTCAGTTCCCGCAAAACTAAGTCCGGCTCGTTTCATGGTTCTAAATACATAGTCTATCGCGTTATCTATTCGATGATTTGAAGTTCGCGGTTGTGGGAAATATGTCGGAGATGAACGCGTATCCTCTTCGGCTATCCTTGATAGATTTACTAGGGGTGGTGTTCCTCTCGGTATTCTGTCATATCTGGGTGGTACTGGTGGTTCGTTCGGTAATCGCAATGGTCCTGCTATTGCGTCTAAGCTTGCTTGCGTAGGTGGCGGTGGTCGCGGTGGATTCGGTTGCTGCGTTAGAGGTATTTGAGTTTCTACCGAACCCGTTGATCGTTGTTCCGTATTTGTCGCGAGGGGATTTCCCGGGTCGCTACCTGTTAACGTTTCCGGTGAGTCGTTTTCGTGAATTATTCGATTAAACGCATTTCCGCTACCGATCGATAATCTTCGATTTATCGCTCCCCGGAGCGTTTCGATTGGAAGTTCGTCAAGCCACTCATTCATTTTTAGTAATTTTGTGATTTACGTTCCGACGTTAGTTCTATCTTTTATTTCCTTTCTTACTGCGCACTATTATTATTGCGTTTAGTTAATTTTCCGTATTTAAGAGGATCGTCAGTACGAGCTTGTTATTGCGTTCTTAGTAATCGTGCCTGTTCAATAATCATATTAATTAAGGGATTTTATGTATGGAGCATCCCTATCAGACCTGTTCAAACGTCCTGACATAACCCCACCTGTCACATAGCGCCCAGCTCACAGTGTCCCAACCTCACCTGGTGATCTAGAGATACCAGATCGAAGTCAGATCTGCCTCGGTGTGCGCTCCATGCACGCCCTGGCGAGTATCTCATGAACTGCTCTACCTGCTCGTCATCTCTCAGGCGCTGATAACTCTCTCGCCTCGGAGACGTCGAACAGTAGGCATCTCAGATCTAATCACCTGTCCTGTTCATTGTCTTTCTCAAGCCTAAATGGTTCAAGTGGATCATCTTCATGAGCCACAATTGCATGACCAGTTCATTCACGTTTATACACCTATGAGGAATTGTAGCCAGACCACGAAAGTGGTCTTTAGTGCATCATCGGCACAATACTCCGCTCATGCAGGAGCTCACACCTCCTACAGATCATTTCGAATCTTTCTCTGTTCCTCTCATCATGTGTGGCGAGATTCCTTTAGAAGCTCATTGTGCATCCTCAGGCACACATTGTACAGTTCATCCTTGACCATGCTCACCAGCAAAATAGTTGCGTTTTTGACTAACCTATCGATCATAGATCGATGGACTTTGTACATACCACTGTACTGATCTGTAAATAGCACACGGCAACGCGGATGTCACCGGACATCACAAATGAATAAACCAGAACATCTATTTATTTTATCACATACAGTCCACTAATTATTTTAAGGAAACCACCTTACTCATCCCTTATTCAACAGTGCCTTTGAGAAGTATTTCCTTTTCGGATAGATTTTATTTTTGGGTCACCGTATATTCAGCACGTTCCTTGTTGTGAGGATTAGTAAGTGTGCTGCGTCGTGTGCCGCGTGTTTACGTTACGCACTTTGTTCCGGCCGACTCGCTTGTTGTGCTATGACTCAGGCTACCCGTATTCTGTGTGTCGAATGCGCTATTTGAATTGGTTGAAATATTATTTGACTCTAAGTTCTGCTACTTCTTTCCAAATTTTTCCCGTTTCTTAATGATTCTAGTTTGTACTAAATAATTTTTCTTTTTGAATTTATCTATGTTTTCTCGTAGCTATTTACTCAATAATTTTCGCGAGTTATTTACACAATAGATTACACATAATAAATTATACATAATTATAATTTGGCGAGAGTGTTAGGCAAATTGAGTCTGTGTTTTGTTTCTCTACTTAGTTCTCTTATTTGTTTCCTTAAGTTTTCTATTGACTATTCCAGAATTATATTACCTATTTAACAGTGAGGACAACAAAGTATAATTTAGGACAATAACACTTAATAAATTACTATTTTAAAGGTTCAACATTTAACATCGAATAATTTCTATTTACAATTCTTCGATTTCTTACGTGGTTAATTGGCCGCGTAAGTTATCCTTAATTTTCTATGTACAATTTCTGATGCTTGAACAATGTTGCTATTACTTTGCTAGAGAACTTATTATTCTGCAATTATGATGTTAATATTTTTGTTTGCTTTCAAATTGCACAGATTCGCTTAACCCTCTCGTACACCTTTGATTATTCATGACATATAGTTCATAACCATAATATAACATAATATAACACAATATCACCTAATATAATATATCAATTTTTCTTATACTGCGTTAGTCTTTCCTTGATCAACTCGATTTTAACGTTAGTATGATCTGTGACCCAGGCCAGTAATTTACTTTTTTCGATCATTTTAGTCAACGTGAATGCTGGTTAGACTATCGTGTCTCTAGGTTTTCACGAAATATTTTTCTGAGACGACAGAATGGCAAGGGCGAGAAACCGTAAGTATTATATCCGGTGAGACCCTCGGTCTCGACTTTCACTTGCCCAGTCTAGGGGCTCTGTTTTTCCGACCCTTTGTCTAAATGCGTCATCAACTTTCTACCTGCTCTGGCTTGTTCAGTTCGTCTTTGGCAGTTGGGCGCCAATTTATCAGGAAAATGAAATATTATTCTCGAGTCTCGCTAATGATCGGGACAGACTCGAGAATAATAATGATTATTTAAGAGATTTATAATAATTCTACTTTACGCTAGCTTTAACGGGGTTACACTGTCCGTTATTTCAAAGACGTTAGATTTCGATACTGATTTTCCCGATACTTCGGCCCGGGAGATTCGAAGGCGGCTAGCCCTTAGTTTCACAAGAAAGGGCGCCAGGCATCGAAGATGCCACACAAGATCCGTAATTCGCAAAAGAGCTGGCTACGAGGAATCTCCCGAGACGGCGTAACGTGCCTCTCGGCTAGCTCAGACAAACAAAGGGAGAGCACGTGGGTTCGACACGAATGAACAGTGGCCAGGATTGAATTAGAAAACTGATTTATTTCGACAAGGTAAAGCGATTATGAGGTCCTTCGCTCGAGGTGTTCACTAGCAACCTCGGGCGAAGCACGTGGCCGCGAGTTAGAACAAAGTTGAGATCACAGTCCGATGTTAGCTAATTCGACGCGGTTGTTCGGCGTTAAGGCGGTTGATGAATTCGCGGTCGTCTGAATTCTACGCAAAGCTACACGTTGACTCTTGGCTGACTTCGTCAGCTCGCAGGAAGATATCAGTTAGAAATAGATCAGATGGAAAGCTCGGAAATTCGATAGAGAGGAAGATCGCGAATAGATCGTAAACGAAACTTCCAGTCGGGCAACTACAAGCTTGAAGGGCGAAGAAACAGCGAAGGTCTAGCTGAGATCCCACAAAAGTGGGTCCCTTACAGACTGCTAGACCGGAAAGATGTTCGCTTACCGCTAGTGTTATTTAGATGTTCGTAGAAAATCGGAGGATTACGTCCGTCCTTCCTTCCTTCCTTCCTTCGCTATCCTTTGTTCGAGAGTTCGCTAGTAATTCTAAGCCCTCGGACAAACGACGCCAGGGCCGTAGGTCCCACAGTGCGCCCACCCCGCTCCGTCGAGACGACAAACGGTCAGCCTCCCACGTTGCTGGGTGCCTCGGGGTCGCCTGCCTCACCACCCAGTTTCCTCCCACGTTGACCAGTCGTCGTCGGAAACTTTCGGAGACTGCTGACCCCTTAATGTTCATCCTGGTCGGGCCGAATTCCTCTGGGCTCGCAGAGTTGGTGACTTCGGGTGCTGTGGGTAGTTGATCGTCCCTGGTTGCTGCTCCCTAATTGGCTTAGGCGAAGTTGATCGGCGTTAGTCGAGATTCTCGCTCTTCTGAGGCTCTTTATTGGAGACGCTAGTTTACTATTTTCTCGGCGCTAGATTTGAGCGAGAGGGTTGCTTTTGTGACGTACGACAAACACAACGTCACATTATATAAAGCCCGATATTTGTCAATCATTACCCCTAGCAATACATTTCTTGTCTCCGCACTATCCACGAGTCAGAACCATTGGTAGATTGATGAATCGGTTGACTCAGTGTTATAAAATCCTGCAAGATTTAGATAAGGCATTGGAAGCCGGAGACGTTGTAACCATCAAGGAAATAATTAAAAATGAAGAGGAAGGGGCGTCAGAAAATTCGTTGTTGGAAGAAAACAAAATTAATTTAAATGAGGATGATATAATTGAGAAACATTCTAGAGCATTTAAATTACTCACGGAAAGATCTTTGGACGCTCCTCGAAATGCATGTATATCATGTGAGAAATTGCATTGTCGGAAAAATGTTACTTGTGTGACAGACATGAGAAATCCATTGGTTGGAAAATATTGGGACAAGTTAATGGATTACTTAGAAGAATGCGAGATAAACGATGACTATATATGCCATTATTGCAAAGGTTATTTTCGCAGAGATGCCTTGCCGCCAGTATGTGTATTAAATAATCTCTATGTAGAAAAAATACCTGAGAGACTGTCAACGTTAAATGATTATGAAAAAATTTTAATTCAGCGTGCCAAAGCATTTCAATGTGTACAACGATGTGGTACAGTAATGAATAAAAAGATACCACACAGGCACATGATACCAAAAATAAAAGGAAGAGTATTTCACTTACCGCTGCCAATTGAGCAAAGTTTAAAGAAAATATGCCCCGAAAAGGCTGCAATAAACCTTAATCATGAGGTTTATATATTAGTACGTGGAATTCCGACAAAATCAAAAATAGTTTGGGAGAAATTGGTGGATTTGAAAAAAATTTTTCAGCTTTTGAAATGGATGAGGGAAAATAACCCCTTATACTCCAAAATTACTTTGCCCCGTTCCCACAAAGATTTATTAAGTGAAGACTTCACACAAACAGAATTCGAGATCAATGATGAAGATGAAGGTGAGAAAACGGATAAGCCTGCTGCAATGCGAACGCAGATTACCGATCCAGATTCCTATTACGAACACTTCTCTATATACCCTCAGTGTGAGAAGAGATAAAATAATACATCTATTTAGCTGTATCAAATGCTGAAAGTTGAAGCCGTTCCTCTAGACAATCGTTGCCAAGATTTGGATGTTCTGTGCTTTCCAGATTTATATCCATACGGCAAGAACGGTATAAATCAGAAAAGGCAAATACCTATACGGGATTTCGACTTTGTGAAGTCGAGATTGATGTCCAAACATTCACATTTTCGCTTGAATCTTCAATATTTGTTCTTTTTAATGAACAATGCCAATATGCGTTAAATCAGTAGCGGTATTTATCATAAACTCAACACTGTCAATCCACGTGTAAGATATGCAGCGACTGAATTTTTGAAATCCATGTCTGCAAAAGAATTGGAAGGAAATTTGGATACTATTTTCGGAAAGTTGCCAAATACAAAACAATATTGGCGTAAAGTCAGAAGCAATGTTAATGCTATGACGCGCGATTATGGGCCAGCAACTTGGTTTGTAACGTTGAGTCCGGCGGAATATCTATGGTCGGACTATTAGCCGAATATATTAAAGAAGTGAGTCCTAGTTTGGGCTCCATAAAATCAATAAACGAATTGATTGCTACCGATCCAGTATCTGCAGCTAGATTTACAGAAAATAAATTCCAAGCAATGTTGGATTTTATTTGCTCCTCCGACAATCCCATAGGGAAAGTAAAACATTATTTTGTGAGGCGCGAGTACCAAAATAGAGGAATGCCCCACTGACATTTGATGTTTTGGATAGAAGGTGCTCCCATAATAGGAAAATCATCCGACGAAGATGTAAAAAGTTTCATATTACAATATGTTACTTGTAAGATGCCCGATAAGAAAGTGTCGCCGCAATTATATCGACGCGTCACTACTCACCTAGAGCATTACCATAACTCTTATTGTCAATGAAAAAAGAAAACCAAAAAAGGCTTCGTAACAAAATGCCGATTTGGATTTTCACGTCCGGTGACAGATAAGATAATATTAAGAGATCTCGCAGTCTCTATAGCAAATAGGAAGCAGTTAAAAAGTAAAAGTCGTCTATACGATTTGCCTCGTGAGGAATACGAGAAAAACATAAATGATTATAATCCTACCATACTCACGGCTTGGGAAGGAAATATGGATATTCAATTTATCGGTGAAAAGTCAGCGCTGTTAAATTTCTATTGTACCAAGTACACCACTAAAACGGAATGCAGCTATGGTGTGGATACTTTCAGCGTAATAAATAGTACAAAGTCTCTCCATAGCAATTTATGAAATATTGGGTTACGCAGTTTAAGCAACAGAGAATGTGGAGCCATTGAAGCCGCGGATATTCTTTTGGGAATATCATTACACAGAACTGATCCTCATACGACATTTCGCTGGTTAGATATCAATCAGATAAGAAGCAGAAAAGTCAAAACGCGAAAGCAAATTGCTGAACTCGATTCGCAATCGACAGATATATTTTGTCACTCGTTCATTGATAATTATTATCCAAACAGACCGCAAGAGTTAGAAACGTGGAATCTGTATGACTTTGCTAAGTGGTACGACGTTTCGCGAGATAAAACTTCAAAGTGCACGTTGAAATTTTACGATTCAAAAACGATTGTTTATATTTGAAAAAGAGGGATCGTGGTTATTTGATTAACCATTTCACATATAATACGAACCTCAATCCAGAAAATTACTATTACTCAATGTTATTATTGTTTAAACCCTGGAGGGACCTGGACGAGTTAAAAGGATGCTATGATACTTACACCGAAGCATTTGCATCGGTAAAGTCAGACATTATTAGTGGTCTTCAGTACCATGAACGCCTAGAAGAATTTCAAGCAGCTATCGATCATGTCCAAGAATTGATTAAGCAGAATAGTTTGGAAAATGAACGTAAAAATGAGAAACCTGATTCATTTGATGAGATGGAATGCCAACCTATGGAGGTGGAAGGTGCAATAATGGAGTTAAAAGAAATGGAGCAAAATGCAAAAATTGCTGATTGTAACCTTACGCAGATGATACAAGAATTAAATCCTGACCAGAAAAGGATTTTCGAAAAGGTTACAGAAACAATTACTAGTAACTTGGACGATACGAGTAATCCACTGCTGCGCTTATATGTCAGCGGAGAAGGCGGATCAGGAAAAAGTTCCTTGATTAAGACACTGTGCTGTTGGGCAAAACAAGTAGTAGAGAAAAATATTGCTGTATTAGCCCCTACTGGAGTAGCAGCATTCAATGTCGATGGTTTAACTGCACATAGATTACTTCAACTTCCCGTTGAACACGGTCAAACTCCTAGCTATAGGCCTTTATCTGATATGGTCTTGAAAACATTACGCACCGATTTAAAGAATACCGTTCTATTCATTATAGACGAAATTTCGATGATATCGAATATTACCTTAATGTTTATACATCTGAGACTGTCAGAAATATTCGATACAGTTGATACGAACGATGGATGGTTTGGCAGAAAGCATATTCTTCTGTTTGGTGATTTATTACAGTTACCACCTGTTCAGGAAGAGCCGGCATTTATCAAAATTTCGAGAGAAAAAAATTCTAAATGTTTGGGTTCGGTGGCCAGTTACAATTTGTGGACTGAGCTATTCACTTACGAGGAATTGAGTATAAATATGCGACAAAAAGGTGATGACACTTATCGTGAAATTCTTTCAAGAATTCGCATAGGTATTGTTAAGGTGGGTATACATCTACCGAATCGAGCACGAGCACGAACGCTCGGCGAATGCTTGCCGGGCCAAAGTTTTCTTCAGCGAAACACTAGAAATTCTCCTATGGATCGTCTGCCGATCCTCCCGCGAGCGTCAAGTCGAAACCCTTAGCACAAGTACTTATGTAGGTCCTTGAAGACGGTCATCTGGCTTTCAGCCATCCTACCGGGCAGCCAAACACGACCGCTTGAGAAAAAATACAGTATATTTCTTTCTACCCCCGACACCCGTCATTGCCTCGTCACACTATTCTTCCCCTACTTTTTTCCCAAGCGGTCGTGTTTAGCTGCCTGGTAGCATTGCAACGAAGGTAAAGCTCATTTTCGGCTTAACCCTCTGAGGAGCAGCAACAGTTTATCGTGACAAAGTGAGTGCAAGCAAGCAGCAATACGCAAGAATGAGTGATTCGGAGCAACTTGCAGCTCTAGTGGTTTTGAGTGGAGCAAGCCTCTTGTTATCGCGTTTAGCGAAAAGAAAAGAGGCTAGAAACGCACGTCTGTGGTGGATGACTGAGTTGTTCAGGAGAAGAGTCGACAATGCGCTTGTTCGCGATCTGCACTTCCAGCACGTCAGTGGGCAGTACAAAAACTTTGTGCGTATGTCACCGACGTGTTTCAAGTATTTGTTGACAAAGATTGGTCCGCAGATAGCGCGCCAGGAAACCCATTTCCGGACTCCAATTTCGATACAAGATAGGTAAGTGGTTTTCAACAACTACAAAAACTAGTAAAAGTATTTCTGAGTAATAATTTCCAAATATGGGAAGAGATTTTACATTGTATTTAACACATAACGTTTACTGTTTGAACTCTAGATTAGCTATAACGCTACGATTTCTGGCAAGTGGAGATTTATATACGAGTCTCCAATACCTCTTCCGAGTCTCGAAGCAGTCGATAGGACGAATCGTCCCGGAAGTTTGTGAAGCACTCATCGCCGAGCTGCGGGAAAATATTAAGGTGAGGGTGGTAGAAGGGGTGGTATATTAACGGAGAAATGTTTTGAGTATAAAAAAAGGCTCTTTATTAATAACTAACTTAACTAAACTAACCTAAAAGTCTTCATCGTACATATTGTCCCTGGTCGGTGATGAGCTACGGGGTGGTGCCAGACGCGCCCTCTGTTGAGGGGGTGGTCGCGGGAGAAGGGAATAGTGTTCGTGATAGCGTATTGTTGGAGTGGGGATTGTATACATTTGAGACGGATATGGGGAGAGGCCTGCTGACGCGGATGGTATGCTTGGACGGGAGGGGGAGGGGGGGTTGGTGAATGAAATTGGTGGGGACTATTGGCTTGGGAAGGGGCTACGCGGGCCGCGTACAACTCCGTTTCCGTCCTCATTACCAGGTTCAGAATCGAATGTTGAACTTGCATGGAAATCTCTGGTGGGAATCGCTTTAGCCTACTTTCTATAAAATTACAGAAGATATGCTCATCCGAGGACGACGACGACGACGATGACGATGGGGGGGCATTTAATTTTTCCGCCGCCGTCCTCAAAATCGCCAATGTTTCGGCGGCAATTGGGTCATCATTTGACCGACTTTTGGAGCGCGACGGTGGGAGCCTAGTATTTCGAGGGCCCTGTCCTGATGGCCCAGGTTCCTGGTCGTTAGTTGCGACATGCGGTTGTTCGTCGCAATCATCCGTTGTCTCCTGGAAAGAAAATGAACAATAAAAGAAGTTATATTTTCACTTCGAGGTAGCACGGCGGTGGGGTTACTCGCAGGTATTTTGGTCAATCGGTGCGGTGGGGGACCGAAACTTATAGGATATTTTAACTCCCGCGAGACTCTAATGCTTCTGCCAGATCAATTGAGCGAGTGTGGGTGCGCTGATAACGGAGCTATTCATTATTATTTATAAAAAACAATTTCTATTCCACGTCATGCTCGCGGAAATCGAAGACAGCGTATTTTCTACTTTGTTGGGGCAACCTTTCCGCTACTTTTTTCAACAAACTTCTACAACACTAGTGCCATACGATAACAATATGTAATGTGTTTTTTCAGCTCCCAAGAAATCCCGCTGCGTGGTTCAATATCAGCGACAAATTCGAAGAATTATGGAATCTGCCCCATTGCGTGGGCGCTATTGATGGGAAGCACGTCGTGCTCCAGTCTCCACTCCACTCTGGCAGCGAATATTATAACTACAAATCGACATTCAGCATTGTGCTAATGGCGGCCGTAGATGCTGAATGCCGCTTCACATTCGTGGATGCTGGATGCCAGGGAAGGATTTCGGACGGTGGTGTTTTTCGGGACACGGCCATGTTCCGAATGATTAGAGATGACTCTCTTGGACTGCCGCCGCCGACGGAGCTTCCCGCGAGAACAATGGAGCTTCCATATTTTTTTGCCGCGGACAGCGCTTTTCCGCTAATGGAAAATATTATGAAGCCATATCCCGGCACCCACGTAGTACGATCGACGAAACGTATCTTCAATTATAGATTAACTCGAGCGAGAAGGGTTGTTGAGAATACTTTCGGCATCGTCAGCTCTGTTTTTCGCGTTCTCCGGAAGCCATTGCTTTTACAGCCAGAGACTGCCGAAAAAATTATTATGGCAATAGTGCACTTGCACAACCATCTGAAGAAGAATTCTGCACGTGAATACGCGCCGCGCGAGTCCATCGATCGCGAAGAAGATGGATGCGTGATTGAGGGCGCGTGGAGGCGTGACGAAGAGGGAATGACTTCACTGATCCCGGTCAGGAGTGTGCCACGACGGTCGTCACATCGCACCGAGGCAATAAGCGGCGAATTGGCCGACTACTGCGTGAAGGAGGGGGCTGTACCTTGGCAAGATCGATACCAATAATGTGGTAGTCGACACGTTCTCGATACCAAATATATATATCTTCAGCATTTGTTTAAACCAATCTGCATTTTATACGTTTGTACTGACCCCATAAAAATCCTGATCCCACAATAATAATGTTATGAACTACTCACCGTGTTTAATCTTTTCCGTGGCCGGTCCTTGTCGTCGACGAACTCCAGGGCGTCGTACGCAAACCACCTGCTGTGGTATATTTCATCCGCTCCTACACGTGGAGATATGTCATATAAATATGCAACATTCACTTCAAACAAGAATCAAATAAGAATCACTCAGATTCAAATAATATCATTTGTATTTGAGCGAACACCTACCTTTTCCTGTCCCCATAGACTCTCGGACTTTGGTTTTTTCCCTTCGATAGGAGGCCAGTAGACTTGCTACTTTTCTTCTCACTTCGTCGCTTGAATAGCCCAGGAGGCAAGCAATTTCTCGCCACGCATCCTCCTTCAAATTTTTTCGGTAATAACTTTCGTGGCGCGCCCACCACAAAATCGGCCGGTTTTTATAGAGATCAATCAGCGTCAAGGACATCTCCTCCGTCCACTGCTCTGAATTTGCTGCCATTATGCAGTAAACACTTCACTTCACTTGTTTCTTAAAACTTTCTAACACTGTGCTCCGGCTGACGACTTCGACTACGATTAAAGTTTCTAAGTTTGGGATGATCCTTTTTAAGCCAACCGAGTTATCCCCCACTTCGCGGCTACAAATGCTTTTCAGCGAAAGTAGTGCCCTTTTCCTAATTTGTCATTGGTTCTCGCAGTTTTCGGTGCTCGTCAGCGAAAATGGTGCCCCTTTCCTAATTTGTCATTGGTACTCGCAGTTTTCGGTGCTCGTCAGCGGAAATGGTGCCCCTTTCCTAATTTGTCATTGGGTTTCACACTTTACGGGGTGGAGCACTCGGGGGCGGTACGAATCCCCAGGTAGATCAGAAAATACGGCGACGGAAAAACCGAATGTTAGGTCAAGTAAACACGTTTTAGTGTGGTCGCTGATTTGTTGTTGGTTTCAAGTTCGGGGGCAGAAAGGGACGGCGGAGTTAATTGCACGATCGGATTTTCTATGCGGTACCTGATGAGAAATAGAAAAGGTGTGCCTATTGTAACTAGGTGTCCCTGCCACGACCGGGCCCACCGACCGCGAGTCAGTCAAGCGGAGCGCGCTTGCTCGGGTGGGCTCGACCATAAAAATGTTTAACTCGGTCCGGACTATAGTTCAAGGGCCTACACAGCAAGGATTTATTGTTCATTTTTGTGTTTTCCTTTCACTGCAAACTGCACGAAATTCTGCTGGTCTTGCTCCTTCTTTTTGGCTCTTTTATATGCATCAAGAGAGTAATTTCGTTAATCTCTTGCAGCTGTGAGTTAATGCTCAGTCCTGCAGCAACTGAATCATCAAAGTCAGCTGTAGGTGTGCACTTCAAGTCAGTCATAAATATGGCTAACTCGGGATCCGGATGATCGGCGCGCCAGTGGCCCCGGCAGGTCATACCTTGGAAGGCTGTTTAGCACAAGAGGGACAGGGGGGGAGTTCGACCCCGCATGCCCTCCCTCTCTCGTCTATGTTTAGGGCAAAAGTTACCGATACGACAAGGAATGACCTGTGTTCAGGGCAAGAATACTTCAACTGCTCGGGGTAGGATCCGACTTCGGCGGATCGGGAAATTCTCCCGGCGAACCCGTCCCGAGCCTCTTGAGAAAATGCTAATGTGCATGATGTTCGTGCGCGGCTCGGCAAGTGTATACCGGCGTTCGACGATTATGGTGGGTCGAATGCACTCGAAAACTGTTTCGAAACCTTGCCCATGTGTCGGTATCTATTGTCTAGTTGTTCGTGCTCGCGCTCGGTTCGGCAGATGTATACCCACCTTTACGGAAGCAGATGTTTTGAAATTGCAATCGAGGAAAATTGTGTTCATATCAAACGACAGTGACGCAAGGTTAGGTGAGCTTTGTAATTACATTCAAAGTTTACCGTCAGATGGAATTTGTTTACTTCCTACATGCCATTTGTGTGACGTACTTAATGCAGCAATGCTCGAAAGAATTAACAGCGAAGAGGTCAAGTTGACTGCACGCGACGTTCTAGATTGTGCGGAGTATTTAAAGAAACGTGTAAATAAACTCTTAGATCAATATGAGGAAGATAACTCTCAGACAGCTGGCTTAAGCAGAAATATAATTGTGAAAGTTGATGCCAAAATAATGCTGAGACGTAACATTGATGTCACGCTAGGCCTTGTGAATGGTGCTATTGGAGAAATTGTTGGACTTACCAAAGCAGTGGAAGCTAATGGTGATATTCAAACTATACAGTTTCGTTTATCAACTGGTCAGACATGTTCATTAGAAAGAGTTACTTCGAAATTTCAAGTAATGGATAAAGCATATGTTATTCGTCATCAATTTCCAATATCTCTGAGCTATGGTATCACTATTCACAAGTGTCAGGGACTAAGTTTAGAAACAGTTATCGTCCACGCAGGTAACACTGTTTTTAGCTGCGGTCAGACGTACGTTGCACTATCACGTGTAACTTCGTTGGACGGCCTGCATCTCATTAATTTCGATCCGTATTCTGTACAAGCTAATAAATTAGCTATACTAGAATATAACAGATTAAGAAGCATTTACAGACCTGATCTGGCAAATATAAATTATGTGACGGAAAGGCAACTGAAAATTACTGACAGATATTGGGCCGGACTACCAAAAACTAATATTGATGTATCGCATGCAGATAATACGGTAATTGTGGTATGTTCCGCTAAAGGCTTTATCAATTCCGACCATGTATCCGGATACGCTAACGTAAGTATGCAATGTATGCTTCATTGCCAGATTATTCGTGAAAAAATGTTCAATCTCCAAAAACATGATGCGCTAAAAGCCTTGGCTCAAGTCTATATCAGTCAAGGAGTGCCACTCCTTAATTCTCTTGAGGTTAGGCAGTATTTAGGTGGGAACTTTCATTGAAAACATTCCACAAGATGCTGCTGAATTTTTACTCAGTGTATATATAAATGGTCATACCAGTATTAGACAAACCCTGGAACACTAGTTGACTCACAAACTGCGCTGCAAAACGTGCCATCAAACGAGTGTTAGTACTGAGAAAAATTTAATTTTGCCACTACCATTATGTGTACTAGAAGGAAAAAGTAAAGGTCTACAAGAAATAATTAAGATATATTCCAATTGGCGTGAATTAGATGGTTTCTCGTGCACTCATTGTGGAAGTAAGGAGATGATATTTGAAACTGATGTTACGATGGCTGGAAATGTTATACTAATTCAGCTATTACCCTTTCAAAAAGGGGAAGGAAAAATTATT
Source organism: Ectemnius lituratus (assembly GCA_910593735.2). Taxonomy (NCBI): domain Eukaryota; kingdom Metazoa; phylum Arthropoda; class Insecta; order Hymenoptera; family Crabronidae; genus Ectemnius; species Ectemnius lituratus. The sequence goes on from OU343037.1 coordinate 2,963,730, forward strand.
AAAATGCAAAAATATAGTATCACAGGTGCACATACGTCAAAAATACTTATCGCGCAAAAAACATATAGAGCGATAAGCGCTATATTTTATCATACAAAAAATAACCACACTGGGCATTATACATGTTTTGTAAGAAATAACAAAAATAGATTCATTAACATTAATGATGAAAAGATTATACAAAAAATGCAGTGACCGAGAGGTGCAAAAGATGCCTATATATTCTTTTTTGAAAAACACGGATCAAAATAATGTGGTATAAAAATTTAACAGCTTTGAACAGAAGTCAAGTTTATCCCTATAATAAAAAATGTAGACAAAAGTAGTAAAAAATGTAGACCAACAGTCTGTTCGCACATAGTAATAATTTTGTAAAGTTCACACCTTTGCAAAGAAGACGACCTCGTCTGAATTTAACGATACCTTTGCAAAGAAGAAAGTCACGTCTGCATTTAGCGACACCATTGCAAAGAAAAGGGCCTCGTCTGCATTTTGCGACGTCTTTGCAAAGAACAAGGGCACGTCTGCATTTAGCGACATCTTTGCAAAGAAGAAAGTCACGTCTGCATTTAGCGACACCTTTGCAAAGAAGAAAGTCACGTCTGCATTTAGCGACACCTTTGTAAAGAAAAAGACTACGTCTGCATTTTGCGACACCTTTGCAAAGAAAAGGGCCTCGTCTGCATTTGCGACGTCTTTGCAAAGAACTAGGGCACGTCTGCATTTAGCGACACCTTTGCAAAGAAGAACGTCACGTTTGCATTTAGCGACACCTTTGCAAAGAAGAAAGTCACGTCTGCATTTAGCGACACCTTTGTAAAGAAGAGAGCCTTGTCTGCATCGAGCGACAACATTACAAAAACACAGACACAACTAACAACACATAAAAGTATTACTCATTTAATAGAAATCCTACACAAACATGATCCTTCCTCTCCTCCAAGAAACACTTTAAAAAAATGTAAAAAAAGCCACCCTCACAAAAAGAATTCCGCGTTTAAAAGATGTTTTTTGACGATGAAAGGGACAAGACTACTTGGCGCTTTTTTTACATTGTAATGTTTTTGGGAGGATGAATTTCATCTTGTGATGGAACCAATAACTAAGGCCGACTCTGAAAAAATATTTTGCAGCTTCGGGATGCGGCGGGGAGCGGCCACCTGCGTGATAACCACCTTGTTGATTGCGGTAGCGGTGGCTCGACAATCTTAGCAACCACGACTTATAAAATCGCGATCGCGGACGCGCTCGGCCCTTTTTGCAGTATTCTCTCGGGAGAGGACGAGGTAAGAAACCACGGCCGCCCGAAAGAATATGCATTGGCATCGGGGAGTACGGGGGTCAGCTCCTGGTCGTCTCCTGGGTTGGGGAGTTCGGCTGAAAAAGCCAGACGCCTTTCAAAGAGGAGGGAACAGGGGGTTGCCCGGATGCCTTACGGTTCTATTAGACTTCTACTATATCCTACGATAGGGAGAGTTTGGACGCCCAAAGTTCGTTTTCCGTTTTTTTCTAAAGTCGTTGCTGGGATTGTTTATAGCAAAATTGAATTATGTAGAACTAAATGAACGTATGAATCCCAATCCCAATGTTCCTTTTCCTATGCCCCATATCAATAAAATTTAATTTTGTTGACTACCAGAAATCCCGTGTATTCCTAAAATCCTGCAAGCCAAACTAAAAACTTCTCACAATCTTTATTAAAAATTTTATTTGAATTCGAAGGGGAACTTAAAGGAGGATGTGGGATTTCAATGGGAGGTGCCAAGACAACGGGATTTCTCGACAAAGCATCTGCGTTAAAATTTACTCTACCAGGTTTATAAACTATTTCATAACCACATTCATTAAGCCGAATTCGCCATCGTGTGAGTCTTGAACACGGATTTTCCATACTGTGGAGCCAAACCAAGGGACGATGATCAGTCACAAAAGTAAAACGTCGACCATACACATAAGCACGAAAATGTTCTACACCAAACACAATAGCATTCGATTCTTTTTCTGTAGTCGAATAATTGACCTCCGCTGAATTCAAGACTCTCGATGCGTAGGCTATGGGCAAATCTTTTCCAATTTCACCTTGACTGAGCAATGCCCCGACGGCATAACAAGACGCATCAGTGCTGATAATAAATGAACGTGAAAAATCTGGGTACTTTACCAACCGATCTGAACAAATAATATCTCTCAACTTTTCAAATGCATTCTGTGCATTATCGTCCTAAACAAACAAAGTATCCTTGGTGAGATTGGTGAGTGGCTTGGCTGTCTTTGCCATATTCTTAATGAATCATCTGTAATACCCTACCAAGCCTAAAAATTGCTTAACATTTGTTTGTGTTTTAGGGATCGGAAACTCCTCATCAGCCCTGATCTTCCCCTCTTTTTTTTTTTTAACGCAGTGCAAATCCCTGAACGGATACCCCGTCTCTCTGGGGGGAGAGACGGGATTATGTGGGGCTTGCACCCACTAAAAACACTGCGGTAATCTCGAAGACATGACAGGGCGGGCCCTGGGAAGACCAAAGGATGCTACCAAGACCCGCCCCTGTCTTGGCATAAAATGCCACACACACGGGGGGAGGAGTGCCCTCCCCCTGTTATGCTCCATCTGGAGGTTGGGTGACGGGCGGGCCACACGCCCGTCACCCCTTCACGTGGTCGGAGTGCAATGGAGGGACCCAGCCCCCCACTGAGCCCCCCCGCCGACCGCAAAGCCGTGATCTTCCCTAGGTCTGGTTTAACTCCGTCTCTGCTAATAATATGCCGTAAATAAGCGATATCCTGACGAAGAAAGTGGCACTTATCCATTTGTAATGTAAGGCCTGCGCCTTGTTATCTTCCTAACAAAGTCCTTAATTTGCGTGAGTGGGTTTCAATGGAATCTGCGTAAATGACTATATCGTCCATGTAAATAAACAGTTCTACGCCCTGTAGACCGGACAAAAGCAATCCATGGTTCTCTGGATCGTGGCTGGAGCATTCTTTAAGCCGAATGGCATTCTATTAAATTCATAATGCCCGTATGGAGTGGAAAAGGCAGTTTTCTCCACGACCGATTGCGGCATCTGCCTGAACACGTCCTAACTGTGGATTTCCTGTTTTTGCAGAACGAGGGGAAGGATTACGGATCTCGAATTCTTCTAAATCAACTGGGAGCACCTTGAAAGAAACGGCTTTCTCTGTGGTATTAATTGCGAAAAGTTTTGCTACACCATTACGATTGGCCACTAATGCTAGACCAAAATAAACGGCCGGTTCTATGGTATGCTTCTTAACGTATCCTGTTTTCGTTCTAAGGTTTTTTTACAGGTGCAGTGACAAGAATCTTAGTACGCGGCGGTAATTCTACAGTGGAACCTAAACCGTGATGAAGGGGAATTTCCTGAGATCCAATGATCAAACTATCAGGAGTGTCCTGATTGAAAAAAATTGCGGCTCCTTGCGTCTTTAAAAAGGGAGTTCCTAAAATGCCAGATTGGGGAATCGGAAAATCTGCACTTACGATTTTAAATTTAGTTCTGACGTTATTAATTTGAATCTCTACTTCTCCTAAAGTGAGTATGGTCCCGGATTTGATACCTGATAATTTACAAATAATATTTCTATTAATCGGAACTAAAGCATTTATCCGATCTTCTTTATCTAGGTTTACCTGTGACCCGATGTCAATTAAAAATGTAGCGAGGCCTCTATGGAAGTTAGAATTACGGAAACTACAAAAGGGGAGATCTTCTACTGAGTTTGACTTGATGTGGACGAAAATGTCGGCTTCGAAGCACGAGCTATTAATAATTCGGACGGCAGTGCGCTCTTCTGCTGCCCGGTTTGAAAGTTTAAAGGCTTGTCATCTTTCCCGACGTTTGGTATACGATCCGATCTCCAACGATATGGGTGATTATTTTTATTTTTCCTTCTAAAGCAACGTTCCTCAGTATGTCCTAACTTTTTACAGTACGTGCATTGAATTCTTTTCTGAACATCATGAATCTGAACTTTGGGACAATCAGATATAAATTGGCCAGTTTCATTGCAACGGAAAGACTTCTTCTGATCTGCCGCTTCTGTTTTTAAAATACTAGGCTTTAAATCGGGTTCCACGCGGTGAACTTCTATTTTTCCGACACCAAGACGTGTCTCCATTTTCTGAGCTTCTCTAGTCATGGATGATAGACGCCGATAGGTAGAGCTTTAATCATATAATTTTGTAAACCCTCGAAAAAGGCCTTTTCTAAATTTAACTTAGCTGTTCTTTCACAAATCTGTAAATCTCGCCGCTTAGTGTTGGCCCTCCAAATAGAGCCGGGCGAGGGAGGCGGCGTGTGGTCCGGCCTGGTGCCCGCAGCGGCGACAATACGAGCGGTTGGCCCGTCGGTCGCACCGTCCTTGTAGGTGCCCTTGGCGACCACAGCGCCGACAACTAAACTCCGGCTGGCAGTCCCGGAGGGTCGGGGGCGGGGCTTGGCCCTCCCGTAGTTGGGCGCGGGAGATGCCCAAACGCCCCAACGTCTCCTTCAAAAACGCCAGCCGCCGTTGTTCGGCCCTGAGGGCCGCGGCTACTGCTCGTTTGTGGTTGGCCTCGTGGGCCTGTGCTCGCGCCCTCTGGTTCTCTTGCCCCCGGGCGTCATGCCGGAGGAGATCGGCCCAGGCATGTAGTACCCCCGTCAAAATAGGCCCGTCGTTCGGCTGGGCGCCGAACCCTCGGGGAAGCTCCGGGTTCTCGGGAGCTTCCGGGCATCCTTCCACCAGGGTGGAACGCTCCACCTCCTCGGCCTCCGGGCGGGCGATCCACCGCCGGCCGCGTTGGGCTCCGCGTATTGAAATTCGCTTGTCCATGGTCGGTTGGCTGTTGAAGGTTAGAAGAGAGAGGGGTCACAGGAGGAATAATCAGTGGATATTGTCCACTCTAGTCCTTCACCATTCAGTTACCAATGACCATCACCACGCTAGTTTCTACGGTGCCCCGGTTCTACATGCTACTCCGACACGTACGGTTTCAGGTCCTGTACGTGGGTTTTTCCGGCCGGCTTCCCATCGAGTGTCTTACATTCGTATACGACGGCGGACAGGGCCTTCGGGATCACAAAGGGCCCATGGAATTTAGTGGTCAGCTTTGCGGCTACGTTCTGTGCCGCTGAGGAAAGGACGTGCTGTCGCTTCAGGTCGCGATCTCCGATTTTAAACAGGCGGTTTCGGCGGCCGCGGTTGTAGTATCGGCTCTGTGTTTCGTACGCGTTTTCTAGGGTTTCCGCAAACCGTTGGCGCAGCTCTCCGTCGTGTTGCATTCGCGCCGTCCACGACTCTCTATCGGCCGTCGGTCAGACGTCGTCGCCGACGGACGCCCCCTTCCACTCTCGAAAACACCGAGCCGGCTGCGGCTCACGACCCAAAACCAAGATAGGCTGGAGTCGCTCTGAGAGTCGTGTGCTTGGCCGTGTTATATGCGAACCGGAAGTGCGCTAGGTCCCACTCGCAGTGGTCCTTCTTTATGAACGCGACGATCATCGTTTTCAGAACTCGATTCACTCGTTCGACCGGGTTGGCTTGTGGGTGGTACGGGGGTGTCGTCGCTCGCCGGATACCGTATTCTTCCGCAAGCGATCCCAGCGTTCGATTCACGAACTCGGTCCCGTTGTGCGTTAGCAAGACTTTCGGGACAGCCCATCGTGCCAGAATCACGTCTTCGAACGCGTCGCTTATCTTTTTCCCGTTTGCGGAGCGTAACGGTCAGACTTCGATCCATGTTGTAAAGAGATCCTGGAAGACTAGGATGTATTGGTATCCGGCTTTACTATGTGGGAGGGGACCCATGACGTCCGCGGCTACTATAATCCAGGACTCATGTACATGCGTAGTGCCGCCCCATCGTACCGAGCGGCGCACGTTGTTCGACTTTTGTCCTTTGGCAGGTGTCACACGTGCCCACGTATTTCGCGACGTCTCAGAACATTCGCAGCCAAAAGTATCAGAGTAATAGCCGCTCGTACGTCTTTTCCCGGCCGAGATGGCCAGCCTGGGGTTCGTCATGAGCTTCCGCGAGTAAGTCGCGCTTTTCCGAATTCAGCGGGACCAGCTGCTGGCAGGCTTGCCAGATTTGCAAGGAATTCCTTACACTCGTGCCATCTGCGCATGTGCCACAGGCGTCGCTGCGGCCGTGACAAACTCGTATCAGGCGCATCCCATTCTTTTCGTAGGGAGCACTGAGGGGCCCCGCCGACTTAGCGACACTGCTTCGATTCCCCTCTATCACGAAATATCCTTTTCCTTTTTTTGGTGGGATATGCCTTTTTTCACACTTTTATGATTTTGATGTATCGGTTTATGCTTGTTACAGTGTAATTTCACAGTTAATAAAAGTTTACTTGAACATCAGGAACAGTTTTAAAAGTTATTAAATCTTGTACTCTACATATATATACCCTTCAGTTCTGTAAAACTATGGCTATCACTTACGACAAAAGTATTATGCATATTACGTATCGTCAACCAATATCATGGAAAAAAATCAAATCAGAACAGAATACGCAGGACAGAAATGTTGTCTCCTGTCGAGAATCGAACCCTTGTCCGTTCCGTCGACAGTCAACCACCTTACCCACTACACCACACGGGTGATTGCAAGGATCCGATCAAAATCCCGGCAATTAAACTACATGTTAAAAACGAATAACTCAAATAAAATTGTGCAATTTTAGTTGCCTCGATTTATGGTGGTTGCAACATAATTTCGCAGTTTAATACAAGTACAATCGAACATCAGGGACAGTTTTCTTCAGAACATCAAGACAGAACAAGAAAACCAACAAAAATAACCGCCATACCGAGGAGTCGAACTCGGATCATCCCGGTTACAGCTCCAATGTTTTGTCACGCGGCGCCACTTCGATACTTTGAAGAAAAAAGTATCATAGGCTCCTGATAAATTTGCTTCACTGGATTTGGACGAATTCAATCTGATTTAGTCGGGAGTCGCGAAACAACTAATCAGAGATATCAGTTATTGCAAGCTTGTATTAAGAAAGAGGGAAAGCAAGAGGAAAGGCGAAGTGTGTCCGTCGGGCGATGCCGTACCGTGCCATGCTCGGTCTTCGAAACGGCACATGCAAAGGACTGCTGACCGCTCGGTTTCGAAGGAACCGAGCGGTTGAGCACCCGCCGGTCCTCCATAGCAATTGTCGCAGGCCGACCGGCAAGATGTTTTCCGTCACCACCCTTTTTCTAGGAGCAAGGGATAACCGGCCAGGACTTGCCAAGAGCTCGGTGGGCGTTACCTAACTTTGTTGTTGAATAATTCGGAATAGGAGGCCTAATGCAAATTTTTAAAAACGGCTTCATCATCACCGCCCCCTCCCGAACAAGATGGCTATAATATTATCCAACATTTTTGGGTTACCCTGTATAGGCCATGCCGGGAATTTAGGTAAACCCGTACGCGCCCTACTTTTCGATGTTTATGTCGCTCCGACTCGAGTTCGACGCGTTTTTATGCCCGTTTTTTATGCCTGGGAACGTGCATTTTTAATGACGCGGGGACGTGCTGAGATTTTCTCGTACGTTGTGGTTACATTCGAACATCGCGGTGGCCTGCGGCCGTCATTTCGTGAGACGCTTGGTGGCGAAGCTAAACAGTGACGACGACAGCCCTATTATATTCATTGTGAGATTATCGATCGACTATTTTGTGAATATCGCTCTTTCTTCGAGTCGCGAACCTCCCCCTCTCTGTTGAGATTAGCCAACCTTTGAGTCGATCGTGGAGAAATTGAGGTTCGCCTAGGATTTACTGATCGCCCAACTACATCAGAATATCGTTCGAGTGAATATCATCCGTGTGAATATCGTTCGGGTGAATATCGTCCTCGCGAATATCGTTCGAGTGAATATCTTACGTGTGACTATCGTCCCCGCGAATATCGCTCGCGTGATCATCGTTACCGGATCTTTTCATTATTGTGATTATCGCTTACCGCGGGATTATCGCTCCCGTTTGCCGCTCGTGAGTCAATCGCTCGTCTCCGTCTATCGTTCGCGTATCATCACCACCGCGACTAACATTATTTCCGCGAGAAGTCGGGAATCATTTCGCGTATGGAATTTTGCTTAGGTAGCGATCCCAGGTAACCCTAGTCGCTTTTCCGTATTTGGCGCCTCAGTATTGTACTACGACGATTAGAGAACTGTACGGAGGAATTACTCCGAGGGACTGTAAGCGTTTTCCCCGGGCTGCGTTCCGCGCCGGCTCCGGTGGCCGCGCTCCAACTTGGCCGAGGCTCCTCCGAGGTCACCTGAAAGGCGCGAAGGGAATCGGTTGGGCGCCAGGCCCTGGATAGGGCCAAATTTCTATGTTGTAAGTTCCCTCGCCCGGATGGTGTCCTCCTGGTTGACCTCTCGAGCTCGGCGGCACTCATTGCTGTCTCCCTGGCTGGCTCGGGTGGATGGTAGAGTGGCGGAGTCTGGATGTCGGGGAGAAAGAAGCAGAGAAACCCACGCGGATGGGTGGCGAAGATGTTTATTGGGCCGGGACGGCCTGAAACCCTAATGTCCTCGCGCTCGCGTCCGAACGGTCGGCGTTCGGACCCTCGGCTTTCCCGTAGCCGCTTTACAATTTAAAATTCACCCGGCCTCGTTGCGCTCGCCGTGCGCTCGCTATGACGTAAGGCTCGGACACGCCAGTTCCAATTTGCAAATACAGGTCGTTTCTGGAGCGGAGCTGCTCGCCGCGATGGTACGTGCCCGTGGACGGATAGCCACGGAGCCGAAAAACCCAAAGACCGGTCGAATACCCAAAAACTACCGTCCGGGGTGGACGGCCGTGACGCTCCTGGCTTTCGTACGCCTTACAATGTATAGCTCGAAAAGAAACCGGGGACTTTGCGGCGACTTGAAGAGTCGCGCCAAGGAAGTAGCCGCCTAGTGACCGATGGTCACTCGCACTAGGGCTGCCTCTACAGGAGCGTAAACGGCCGGCACCGAGACCTACAGATACTTTTAGGCAGGCAGGTAATTACACTGGGCTCACCTCCAACGATCGCACAAAATTCCTCGTTCGCTCTCGGAAACTGCTAAGTTGCTCGCTCACGAAAACTGCTACGTTGCTCGCTCACGCACTCAGGCTCACGGTCGCTCACAAAGTGACTCGCTTCCGGCGTTACCAAAATTTTGCCCAGTGTTACGTTGCCGCCTTACGCTCTCGATCTCTCGATGCCGCCGCGCCGGTCGATATCGATCGGTGTCGAAGGCGGGCGTATCGATCCCGCGCGCCAGAATCGAACGCCTCGCTACGCTACGCTATCCGCCGCTGTCTTCAGCCTGCGGACGCTAGGAGCTCCTCGTTCAAGCCGGTTGTCCGTATTCGTCCTGTCCTCCGTCGTGCTCCCAGGCTTAGAGCGGCCCGATCGGCTCGTCGTCTCGGCGGATTGGCACCCTCGCTATGGCTCGCAGTTGGGGGCATCCGGGCCCCTCCTCCTCGAGCTTATCTCCTGCTCCTCGACCGACTGGTTGTCCTCGTCGCTAGATGAAGCTCGCAAGTAGAAAGAGCGCGTTAATATTAATTCAATGGCTACAGGCGGTACCCCTTGGAGCTACGGTATTTAAATTAAGTGGCGATTGCGCGGCGAGAGCGGCTGCGGGGCAGGAGTCCTGCGACGGGCGCGGCTGCCCCGTCACAGTACACAGGCATTACCGACCGCGCTGCGTCGGTCGGTAATACCTGATTCAAAAGCAACTGACTCACCCTGTACGCATGGTAATATTGACTGCTTTGAAGGAGGCTAATGCTCGATCTTCTACGGTGTTCTTCGCTGGTCCGAGTGACAGAACTTCGGTGTCGATGAGAATTCGGAACTGATTCGCCCGCTTTCCACTAGAATTTAGGGCTTAAATACCGGAAACCCCAGTGAAAAGGGGGTATGGTGGGAGTATAGAGCGCCAAAGGTCTCACTTTGCTTGAGTTCTAGGAATTAAAGAGATGCACCAAGTGCACGTCGCGTTGCTCCCCTACTAGGAACCCATTAACGGAGAACCCATTGACGGAATGAAAGAATGGAAGTCACAGTTTTAAGGCTCGAAAAAGACGCAGGAATATTCTATGTAAGAGGCTAGCAACCCAGATAGCAATATGACGTCTAAATAAATTTGTAAAGATGTCTCCGGTAAGACTTAGACGTCCGAAAACATTTTCCGAGAGATATCTTAAAGAGTTCAGAAAGAAGTTTTATGCGTCGATTTGTGAAGGAAATAATACTTCTTCAGAAAGACGCCTTATAGACTGCTTTAAAAAAACTCCTTTACGACTCCTGAAAGTAGTTTTATGGGACAGTTTAAGAAACGAATAAGGCTTCTCAAAGCAGACGCCTCATATATGACTCGATTCGGATAACGTTTTTAGGTTACAAAGATCTAAATTTATGATAGGGCTAAATAGAATCGATTGGTACATGTAATTGTAACAAATTAATATTTATTTAAATTTCTCACAAGACAGAGTTTATAAAAAATCATATAAAATCAAAAGCATTCCAATAACATGAAAATCACACTCAACCATATCCATACGATCCATACACCTATTATAAACGGTACATTCATAATATTCCGGCATTCCATGTAATTATAATTAACGTATATATAAGTAAGTTGTTATCATATAATTCATAATATATATTTCACGGCTTCATCTCCTTCGTTTGAAGAATTCTTTTCTGGCTGGACCACGACAACTTGCACGCAAAAGAATCAGTCAGGGGCATCCCCAACATCTGACGCAATGTTTCTTCAAGTCTTTCCCGCGAACGCTCTTCATAATTTTTTCTTGAAAAACAATACAATATGTCTTGCATTATTGGTGGGAATTGAACACAATTAAAAGGTAACATAGAAGAATAGACTATTCCATTGCTATGTTAAAATCAAATCTCTTAGTTAAATTAATTGCAGAGAGGACCATTTCTTAAATAATACATAATTAAATGGAAATGTAAAGAAATTATATTTGTAATGGCTAAAGCAAAACTTACTTATATCGCTGATTCTCGCAATTTTAGGCCGCGAAGATGGTGTATCGAGCAGGCGTGTGTGCGATCCAGTATGTGAACGTTTAAGGCCGTCTTCGGGCCTCGGCGTATCGAACGCGGTCGCTGGCGTGCTGTAGCCACCGTTGAATTACTTCCTGCATCTCGTGTATGGTCGTGTTACTCACGTTTAACATGTATTCTGAAAGAAGATATAATTACGATATATTGAACTGATCGAAATGCAGGGACATCAACAATCATATGCATACCTATCAATAAGTCGATGAATTTCATTTCCTTTATACGCACGGTATGTTTTTGTCCGGACCATGACAGCCTGCACGCGAATCTGTCCGTTAAGATAATGCTCAATACCTGTCGGCATTGTTTTTTGGGATCTTTCCCGCCAACGTTCCTTATCAATTTTTTCTGAAAAACAGTACAATGTGTCTTGCATTATTGGTGGGAGTTGAAGCACAATGAAGATAACATAGAATGGCTCAGTTGGCTCAATCAGAAATTGAAAGATATTATATACGTTTAGTAATGTGAAAGTAATGTAATTCAAATCAATTTTTGTATGAAATCTTATAAATTAAGTGCACAAAATACTTACATATTGCCGCTGGGCAGCCCTGTCATTGGCCAGGGTGTTGTTCACATCATTTAGGGCTTCCATTGTGCCCATGGGGAATGGAAACGCAGTTTCCGGAGCCTCCGCTTCGCTCCTGTCCCCCGAAGTTGATGTCGCGTGCATCAACAATACGTTAAGCTTCCTAATAATGGTTTCCAATGCCGCTAAAACTTGCGGCATTGTGTTGTTACAACCTGTTAACGGAAACGTAACATTAATCACGTGAGCTGCCAAAAATAATTGTAATGAAAAATCTTGCTGAGACAAAAAACTATTCGAATCAAGAATGAATAATGTAATTCAATCCTGGAAGAAAATACTTACTACAATATAGGTTGCGGGCATCTGGAGCATCGTGCTGCTGCCACCGGTGGTCTTGTTCTAAAGGTGTGCCTATTTGGAAAATATTACAATTAATGATCTTTAAATGTATAATAATAATTTGGCTTACACATATAATGTCAACTCTGTAGTAGAGGAAAACCTACTAGTTGCATGGATATTTAGCGCCTCAGAGGGTACCGATGAACGTGAAGTCGAGGGGTGATTCCACGCCTCATCACCATGGACATCTATAGAAGAAATGAGATGGTCTGAATACATATATTACATATCCAAACATGGTAAAAATATCAATTTTTCCGTAATTTACCGTTCATGTCTTCGGCCGCTGTATTTGGCTGCGTTGCTCCTCTGATAGTCGCTATTTGATGCGGCGGGACATCTACAATCAAAACATTACAATTCGTAAACTTAAGCTGCATACAATGGTTGGGTTGGTAAACGCGTATAGTATTAAGTTTCTAGCTTCAAACTCAATTAAATATTTTTAATGGATATAGCAAAACCTTCGGTCGCGATGCTGTTTTTAAATTCGGTCGCGATGGCGTATCAAAACAGTCTTGTAAGACCTCCAAGTTTTCTGAAAATATATTATGAACGAACGTTAGGTAATAAAGCATAGCTAATACATCATAATTTTTGTGACAGCTCACCAGTGCTGTCATTGTTTAGTATACTCATTCGCAGGCGCTTGGCACTGCCACCTGAATAATTACAAATGATATAAACAATTAATAATATCTTTCAACAACCTAAACTAAAATGAATATTACTGACTTATATATGTAGTAATCTTTTAATCGGTATTTTGATAAGAAATGAGAAACGTCTTTTAAGGATTTTTTAAAAATAGAGAATAATCTCTTACCTCTATTCTCTTCATCTTCATCTGCCTCCCACTCATCCTCGCTGGGAGGTTCCGGTATCCGGTGCTTTAGGGAGATACTAGGCCTCTTTAGGCTGGGTTTGATGTCTAAAAAAATATTAGAAACTGTTTGTGATACGAAGTTGAAAAAATATAAATTGATACTTACACATTGACTCATCATCCTCGTCGTCATCGTCGTCGTCGTAATCTTGTAATCGCGGCGGTCTTCTGACCGGCCTCTTCTCCGGCAGTGGTGCGACGACGACGTTCGCTATGTTCTGTAATGCCTCTTCGTCGTTAGTTGAAATATCGACGGAATTCAACTCGGCTGTCTTCGCTGCCTTGAATGTGGCTGATACAAAATAATTTGACAAATAACGGTAATTTTAATAATAATCATAATGAGAATGCTTAAGAGACAAATGCTTAAGACTGAATTTACCGAACGGTCCCAGCAACCGAGTGTAGGGTGTAGTACCCCAATTCTTCCCCGGTTTGGTGGACTTCTTGCATTCCGCCGTGGCGTTGGCCGATTTCGGGGGCCACTGTATAGTTTCTGACTCCAATAATAACCAGCACGCTGGCACCGTGGCACACCAGTCCTCGGCAAATGCTACGAAAAACATCTGAAAAAGCATAGTATTAAAAATACAGAATATAAGAGCTGAATGTTCAACTCTTATAATCTGTGACATACAGCAAAGAAAACACAGCAAAATAAACAAAAATGGAAATACAAATAACATTCTGAAGTTTCTAAATGTATTAAACTATATTCTCCCTCTGTGTTTACGGGCTGGGGACCGTCAAATGGCCACATGAAAAATATGTTTATACATTATCAGGAAAATGAGATATTATTCTCGAGCCTGCTAACTAGACTCGAGAATAATTTTGAAATGGTTTTGTTTTGGTTGTTATTTCTCAAACTTTAACTCGGTGACGTTAGTGTCTCGAATACTTGGATTTCTGCTACTCGTGATTCTCTCAATTGTGCCCATAATTATGAAAGTGGTCTAAGTCATATATTTCTTGTTTCGAGATATTTAATGAATCGCATTTGAATAAATTAAAAAATATTTTTACATTATGCGACATTTAAATTTATAATTTTATTAGTCTTGATTAATGGAAATTTGTTACAGATATGAAATTTTGTGTGAATTTCATAGGAAATTGTTGTTTTTAAAGCTTGAATTGACTTAGACCATTTTCAAAATTAACTGAATATCCTATAATTGACTTAAAGTAATAAAAAATTGTGATTTTTATTTAAAACAACAACTTTAACGAAATAATTCATAAACATTTATTAATCATTTTTAAAAAGTAATGCATTTTTATCATAATTTCGAGTTTTTAAGATTTTTAAAATGTTCCTGAAAAACTGGAGGGATGTATGGTAGTAAACACATAAGATCTTTATGTTTTTCTTCCGTTACTGGTCTAGTGGTGTTGTATAATGGAAGTAATTGAATATTTTCATATATTTTTGGTCTTCCTCTTTTAGGTGAAAGATCCAAAACTTGGAATTCAGAATCATCTAAAGAAGTCTTATAAAACATTTTATAAGGTTCATTTTTCAAGAATCTCATCCATTGAATTTTTAGCCAAGAGACCGATTCGCCCGCGGTATTTTTTACTCTCCTTGTTATTGATTTTTCAAGTGATTTCGTTGAAATGAAATCCGGCTGCGACATTCGTTTGATCGAAAATGTATTTCTTTTTCTACAACTTTCGATCAATTCAATTGGAAAGTGGTGATGAAATGTGGTCCGCGGTATATTCGAATGTTTAATTGTAGAGTTCACAAAAAGAATATCTTTATTCACACTTATGAATTACAGGTGGTACTTTTCTCTATGAATGCTAATTCGGCAGTGAGCCGCTGAGGTGACCTCATTAGGCTTGCGTCCGACTACTGTACTGTTTGTATCTCTTTTTACGGGAGAGACGTACAGTTTGAGTTAGCGCGCGATTCAAATCACTCATGCTACCTTTGGTTTGTTTCATCTAGTATTTCTACAAATTCATAGTAATGTTCAGGATTGTATAAGTAATTTGCTTTTTTAATTTTTACGGTTTTTATTTTCAACGATATTTGTCGCGAGTGAACCCGAAGAACTTTAAAGCTGGGCATACATAGTCAGTTTTTCGTCAGTCCCAGACTGTCAGTCGGGGACTGACAGAGCATCAGTTTTGCCATCAGTTCACCCACGGTCCGACCCCTAACGACCGCCTGTTTCTCCAACCACTTCTACCTACTACTCCCTGCAATCCTTGTACGCATACTTTGAAGAAGCTGACAGGAAATGAAATTACCACTAATCGAAAACCGATTCGACGTATATATTTTTGAGCTACTAGCGCAACTGGTGCAATAAAACAAAAAATGTGAGTTAGTGCTTTTACTAACTATAATACTTTCAAATGCTCCTTGAATAGTAGTAATGTTGGAAGAAAACATCCAGCATTCTGTAGGACATAATTTTTCCAGAACCGTTCCTTTTCCCTTAGAACCTACACTTATCATTTCCATCTACCTATCTACCACCTCTACCTGATTTTCCGAAGTACTCGCATACCTGCGAAAAGACCTCTGTCGCGGTAGCTCTACCTCTATATAGCCACAGTCCATTTGGAAATTGGAAACAGTCAGGAAGTGAAATTAGTGAAGTGAACATGACAACGAAGGAAGTCGCAGCAGTCTTGGTGCTCCTTTTGGAGGACGAGAGTGGAGCAGGAAGAGGAGGAGAGGAGCCCCCCCCCCACCTAAAAAACGAGTGTGGGTTAAGAAGTGGATGGAGCGGAAGGACGAACTATCGCATATGCGGCTGATCCGAGAGTTGAAGGCGAACGGAGCAGATGACTATCGCAATTATTTGCGGATGAGTCCTCAGGCATTCCGACAATTGTTGGAACTTGTGCGCCCAAGAATTGAGAGGGTCGACACGTGCATGAGGAAGGCAATTCCAGCCGAAGAGCGGCTAATTGCCACGCTTCGTTTTTTAGCGACTGGTCTACCGTTCAACCAATTAAAATACGCAACAATGATATCTACCCAATCGCTGGGCAAAATCATCCCTGAGCCATGCGACGCCATCTGCCAAGTGTTACAGGAAGAATTTTTTAAGGTACGTAATAATAGCGCAGAAATGATAAAAAAATATATTTTTTTTATTATTTATATTGTGTGTAATCATTCTGGAAGGTGAATGGGGCGGGAGGATGTGCGGGCGACGTGAGGGTAAGATGGGGGTTGCTGCTGCTTGGAGGAGGATGGAATTGCGGATACGTGGGATGGGGTTGGGGATACATGGGATTGCAGGGTGGAAGGCGGGGAGACATGCTCCTGATAAACTCGTCGATGCATCCCTCGTGCAATCTGTTCATGCGCGCGCTGTACATAATATAATTAATGAGCGCCTCGGAAAATATTCTTTGTTGCGCATCCATGTTGCGTAAATTGGCTGCGATCGTGGTGCCATAGGCGTCGTGCTCGTCCTTCGCGCAGAGTACGCTGCGTGCCACCTCCATGAGCTCGCTCCTCGCCGAATGCGAAGCCGTGGTTTTCCTCCTCTTTGCAGGGTTGCCACTCAGGCCAGCGGCAGCGTCCTCTCCATCCTAACAAACAAAGAAGTGTAATGAGTAAAATAATATAAAAAGTACCATTAATTTCAGTTTCCAACCAGCAAGGAAGAGTGGGAAGTCATCGCTAAAGGATTCGAGAGGAGGTGGAATTTTCCAAATTGTGGCGGTGCCCTCGATGGACGACACATCGCCATTACCCAGCCACCAGGTAGTGGGTCCTATTACTTTAATTACAAAGGGTACCACAGCATTCTGTTGTTGGCCCTGGTAAATGTGGATTACGAATTCATAATGATAGACGTGGGGGCAAATGGGCGGATTTTTAAGGCGAACGTGCAGTTCGACGTATTCATCCGGCGCGGAATGTACTGCATCTACATCGCGGGAGGACGAACACGTTGTTCTCGACGGCTTGCAATGTGGCCAAGCGGGGAATGCGAGCGACAGGGCGAAAAGAGTGAGGGAGGAATATATGACTTATTTTAATAATGCTGGAAAAGTACCGTGGCAGTATGGGGCTGTGGCCCGGCGGTACTGATGTCAACAGCCCGCAAAATGTAAATATATTGTAAAACTCTGAGAAATGTAAATATAATGTGAGAATCTAAAAAATGTAACCCAATTACCTGCGCGGTTAACGCCTCACCATCCTCATGCGCATCCTCATGCGTATCCTCATGCATAGTGGTGTCGTCAGCGGACGGTACCAACGGGCGGTGACCGGCGTTGCAAGATGTGCGGCGTGTTGTTATTGAATCATTCAAGAACTCCAATTGGCCGTAGTACCAGAGATTGGGCTGGTACACCTCGTCGGTGGATATTCCCGATCTGGAGAACAGGACATGGTTCGTTAGTTGAGGAGAAGGGTCTCTACATACTGCATTGTTTTAAAGATTCGCGTATTATTTGTTCAATTTTTTCTGACATACCTTTTGGAGTTCTGGACTTTTTGCCACTCTTTCCTATAGGCGGTCCGCAAGGAATTGATCTTGTTCTTGACAAAATCGGTGTCGGCGCCTTCATAAAATCTTCTTGAAAAGGCTAACAAGGCAGTGTAGCCTTCGTCCTTTTTAAATTTATTCATATAGTCGGTGTGCTTTACCGACCGCAACACAGGAAAACTCCGGTATAGACCAATGGAGTCGGTTAAGACTTCAACTTCGTTGAATTTCTGCGCCACTTCCTTGGCTACACGGGCACTCGATCGCTTTTCTGCTATCTTCTAATATATAACTCGATACTTCGCACACAACTCCCGGACTCAGAATGAGACATGTAATTAGCCTTGACCGAAACACGGGAAGTCAAGATTTTTTCCATGTTAGGTGTCAGGCCTAATCACGTCTACATATTTTGGTTGAAGGGGTGTACTCATTAGGTGATTTTAGCAAATGAGATTCCAGGATGAAGGATTTCGGGGGGCTGTGGGTGGAGTTTCGTGGAACTCAGGTGGGTCGAATTCTCGGGGGTGGTTGGGGGCTGCTCAGGTACGGAATTCCCCGATGGGTGCGCTCACCCTACCATCAAGGAAGATGCATTCGCGTTTCAGCCGCACGCCAGATGTTTTATTACACGTCAATTGGTATGGTCTTTCTTGGCGGCTACCTGGGTAATCCGCTCCGAAAAGGAATACCGAAACCGTGTTTTCGGAGGCTGTTAACACTGAACCTACCAATTACCGGTCAAATTAACCATTTTCAATGGGGAAGTACAGGTATAGAAAAAAGAGTCGGTAGGTTTAGAGTTAATGCTCACTGACTTTCGAAGTGGTGTTGTAAAATAAATGTCCGCCGCTCGATAAGCTGCGAATGCAGAGGATTTGCAGGGATTTGGGATTCTGCTAGGTATTTATACTTTCGGTAATTGACTGGGGATACGACTGCGTTTTTACTTTAGTTTATTACACTAGTTTCAAGAGACACGGAAAACCATTGCGGTACAGCAACGTGCAGCAACGTGCAGCAAATAGTGAACCCGAGCGTCAGTTCCTGACTGAAGAACCTTCAGTTTTCACTTTTCTGTCAGTCAGGGCATGATGGAAAACTGACGAAAAACTGACGAAAAACTGACCATGTATGCCCAGCTTTAGAAAGGAGTGGGGATGGCAGGAAATTGGGGGACCAATGGGAGCGCAGGGTACAGGGAACGGAGGAAGTTGGGTCATCACGACGTCTTCCAAATGAAAGGACCAATCAACGGAGGAAATTCAGCTGAACTGCTCAGGGGGATGTACAGAGTTTTGGCTTCCACCCAATACCAATTGCTGAAATATCAGAAACATATTCGATGTGATGAGTAGGGCAATGAAGGAAAGGGAATCGGATATCTTAGCCAAGGGATTGGACCTGATGATTCGGAGAGAGCGGGATTAAATCGGATCTAGGCAAGCCCGGAGGCCTGACTGTAATTGGGTCTCTCTCTGAAATCCACGGAAGCGTTGGCGCAGCCCTCGGGCCTCCAGACCACGCCACCAAACAAGCGAACCATACGTTAATTGCGGAATCAGCACAGCTTCATAAAGCCAGACCCCATCTGTGGAGATATTCCCCACTGCAGCCCTATGAGACGGGTCAGGGCGACTAAGCCCTGCTTTACCTTGGTGAGTTGAGCCGTAATATGGCTCGCCCAATGCAGTCTGGAGGTGAGAGTCACGCCGATATATTTCACGGTAGGGGTATACTCCAACTCACGCCCATACATTGATAAGGGGACCTCCCAGGGTGTTCCTTCTCCGGGTTGCCGTCGCTGCTTATTGTGACGACGGTCTAAAAATGGCCGGTAAAAATGGCCAGCTCCACTTTTGTGGGATTAACCGACAGCTCATGATCGGTGCACCATTGCTCCACATCGTCCAGGCAGAGTTGCGCTCTAGCTTGACTCGAGGGCAAGCCAAAATGGTAGACGAGTACAGCTACATCATCGGCATAAGCCTGAGCATGAACGCCCACGCGACCATCGAAGATGCGGAGCAAACTATCCACCATTAGATCCCACATTAGAGGGGATAGAATACCGCCTTGTGGACAACCTCGGGTGGCATGTCCCTCAACTACTGAGTTCCCCAGACGAGTTGTAACCCAGCGATGTTCTAGCATATATTGTATCCAATTGCGTACACTAGGTGCGACACAGACTCGCGTTGCACCTCTCTGGCGGGCGGATTCGTCAGGCTCGTAGACAAGCCGATCCAGACCAGCGAGCACAGAGCGGACCGAGGTGTTGTTGAATGCTCCCTCTATATCGACAAAAATGCCGAGGACAGTACCACTCGGTTATGTTACAGTGCGATGTCCCAAGCGGCCCTTGTAGCGTGTTAATATACGCCTCTCTAACTTTGACACCAGGACGTGTAAGACCCCATCTGTTGACAGATTGGGACGGAAAGCATATTGTTGGTGGTGCATAGGTGAGACACTCAGCACGTTATCCTCTAGATACAAGTTGACCAGCTTCTCGCACGACTTCAGAAGGGTGTTGGTCAGACTTATAGGTCTAAAGGAGCTCGCCTTGGAATAATCTTCCTTACCTGGCTTGGGTATAAATACGACACGCGAACGCATCCAGATGCGTGGCACGTGACCTATTGCCAAACAATACATTAATACCTCTCGTAGATAGTCTACGATATGTGGGATAGCCCGTATCAGTGTCAGGGGATATATCCCATCAGGCCTAGGCGCCTTCATCGAGCGCTGACTCTCGATAGCCCAGATCACTTTCTCCCGGCTAGTAATCTCCTCCAATTTCTTCCATTCACGAGCCCTGTAACTGCTTAACTCCAATCTCAAGTCCGGGGAAATGAGCATTCATTAGGCAAGTCAGAATCTCGCTGTTATCAATAAGTAATTGGCCTGCGGAATCCTTTAGGGCTCCCAGGCGTTCGCCGGTGCGCTTCCGCAAAAGCCGACCCAGACGCATTACATCTGGGATCCGCTCGGTGCGCTCACAAAATCTCCGCCAGCTCTCCCGTTTGGACTGGATCACCTTTAGTCTATACTGACTTTTGGCGCGCCGATACAGTGCCCACCGGCGTTGCCTCTCAGCTCGCCCCTCGGACATAGGGCACCGAAGAGCGGTTGACTTTAAAACAGACATTCGCCGCTGCAGGTCGGAGAGTTCCTTGGTCCATCAGGGAGCACGCCCTTTCAATTTTATTTCTTTCTCTGGGGTGGCGGCCTCCCAGGATTCGGATATCGCTCGCTGGAGAAGGTCCCCAGCGGAATCCAGGGAGGGTCGACTATCCATCCTGGAGGGCAATCCATTCATTCGCTCGACCAGAAGACGACTGAACTTCTCCCAGTCGGTCTTACGAATATTCCGTCAGTGCTCGCTCGGCATACGTACACGCATCCGGCGGGACAGGGTAATCTGGATATAATTATGATTTGACGCACTGTCCTCGTCCAGGACACGCCAATTTTCTACCAGAGCAGACATCCTGGAGTTACCTATGGTAATATCCAGCACGCTTTGATGGGCCGAGGTCACATAGGTCGGCTTATTTCCTCGATTGTACACATCCAGGGATTCCTGCAGAATGAAATTCATGAGCGCGACTCCACGAGCATTGTTTTTCTTACTCCCCCAGGACACATGGTGTGAATTGGAATCAATCCCAAAGAGACAAGGCAATTTCCTCTCTGTTGCCCACTGTAGTATGTCATAGAACTGCTCCGGCACCATAAAAGAAGCGCTCCTCTCCCACGGCAAATAGGCGGATATCAGGACGAGATTTAGAGGTCGAGCCTCCAGCAGGACTACAGTGATGTATATTGGGAGAGACCTCTCGCTGCCGACGGTCATCCGACAGATCCTCGGCAGCGAGAGGTCGTGGAGGGCCTTCCTCGCCTTTTGCGAGGAAGTGCTCTCCCTAAAGGAGGAGGTGGAGCGGTGGCGGGAGAGGACGGACCCCTTCCGTCTGGGGAGGGCCCGTCCCCGCCGCCGCCCCGCACGGGGGGACGCAGTTCCCCCCAATTAGGGTCGAAGGCCCGTCCCCGCCGGTGGGGTTTCCCTGCCGGTGGGCCGGGCATGTGCCAAGGGGCCGCCAGGCGGCAGAGTGGTGGCTCTGTCGCCTCCACAAAGCGGCCCCGAGGCGGGCGGGGCGTGTAGTGGTCGCACGTCCCGCTCAGGTGAGATTGGCGGTGCGGGGGGCACGGTTCGCTCCTCCTTCGCCGGTGGCGAAGGAGTGCGGCGAGCCGTGTCTCCCTGCGAGTAGTGGGGGACGCCTCCCTCTCTCGTGAAAGCGAGAGAGGCGATGGTCACTCCCCCACCACGAGACGGGCCCCCACTAGGGGGCGGGCGCGGGGCGGCACCGGTCGTGTTCGAACAGAGTTCCCGGTGTCGCCCCAATAAGCGCTGAGGATGGCCACCGTGGGGTTTTAGCCGGTAAGAGTCCGGCACTACCCCGTCGCCCCCACCAGGGCGGCGGGGTGTCCATGAGGATTTCCCCACGGAAAAAAAAAAGGACTGCAGTGATGTCGTTCGTTCAGAAATCGGGAATTAGCTTGGCATCCAAATCCTTGCTTACGAGCACGCAGGCGCGTATGCGATTGTCTGCACCAGGACCGTCATCTTCCGCGGCTCCCCCTTGCCCAAGCAACTCAGATGTGCCCTCTGGCCCAGAGTTTACCTCTCGTAGGGAGTTGTCGCTTGTGGCTCGCTTGGCTCGGCGCTCGGGCCCGAGGGATTGATCGTGGCCTGCGGCGCGTCTCCACGGCGAGAATGCGGGGCTTGGGCCTCTCTGCTGAGCACTGTTCCCCTCCTCGGATCGTGCGTCTTGCGGGATCCTCCACGACCAGGCGCGCGGCGCGAGCCTCCAACTGGCGGCCGCCTGCTCTCGCCGAGTATTTCCTCGCGGCTCAATGGCTGGTGGAAAACATGCCCTGAGGTGTTTAGACTCCTCACGCCGGCCCTCCTTCCAGGGATCCAGGGCTCCTGAATTAGGGCCACTAGCCCTCCGTTCCCCCTGAATCTCATGGCTAGATGAGAGAGGGCGGCGTTGCAGTGATGTAGGTTTATCTGCAATATCTGTAGACCGTGAGCGGGGGGGGGGGGGGGGCATCTGCGCGACCGAGGTTACGACCTCATCGGGAAGTCCAGGCCAGATGGCTGAGGTGCGCGGACGCGTTTTTGGCAGCTCCCGGTTCGAAAGTCTTTGTGACGGGAAAAACGCGTCTAATCGGAACTCGCGAGTGATTAGTGTTCCCGTGCTAAATTCCTGCGCGACCTAATATATAAATTTTATCCGGGAATTCCGAATTAAACGAAATATCACTAAATGAAGGCTGCGGGCGTGCAACCTAACCTATTAAGATGGCGGACGACAGCCTCGTCATGTGCTCGGACTCTCGTAAACTGTTAACTGTAAAATAAATATAAAATTAAATGAAAGAAATAAATATTCGCTCACAGGCGACATTGGCCAAAAGCATTCGCTCAGTGGGTTCTAATATAGAAGACAAATAGTAGGCAACGATGGAAATTGATTCATCACCAAAAACTGATAACATTCTTCGAACCACGTGTCAAGACGACACACCTATCCTGAAACCAAAGCTGGCGAATGTGGAAGGCCCATGGCGCAGTGACGAAAGGTCACATACTTTAAATGCCCCAGATACTTCAGACCATCTCTGATATCCTAGTCTATCCAGATTTCCAAGCCCTGGTATAGACAGCCCGATCTAGACTATGCCCTCCCTCGAACCTCTTATGTCAACCCAGTCATTCACTGCTGGCCACATATCTTAAGTTCTGGCTCGGTCAGACTCGGTCTTGCGGCTCTCAAGGCAAGGAGCTGGAGGAGCTTTTAGTGCATTCGACACAATTCCCCGGGGCAGGTGCTGCGGTGGGCTGGGAGTGGCTGGGTCTCCCAGCATGTGCAATTTCTCTCTCAACTCCTCTATCACTCTCTGTAGCTATCTGTCCGTCACACCTCTCATATGATCCACTTTTACTTCCAGTTAATAATCTAACCGCTCTGCCCCTCCTGCAATGGACAGCCACATAAATATAATATAATATAATATGAATACAATAATAATGGAATAGCTGTCATACGATGACTGAGAAAAAAGGAATAAATAAATAAATAAATAAATGAGACGCTAACAGAAAAACCACAGGGAAACCAGCATACGACTATATGGGTGTTAAGGGAAGGATGGAAGGGAAGATTATAGGAAATACATAGACCAACAACCAATGCAACTCATGTCGGAAACACAGCATTTTATGATCAGCCCTACAACGAAGGCTGAGTACTTTCTCACGAGTATCAATATACATATATATACAACTGCTTAATTGCCTCATTGCTTGATCCCACGCTTATTCTTATACAGCTTTTCTAGATCCCTGCTGATCAGGATCACACCTTTCCACGGAGCTATGTTATGGCTTGAATTTGAAGTCCTCTTCAGGGCCTGATGGCTCTATGGACCGGTGGGATTCCCTGCTTAACTCCTTGCATGATGCGTTGCCTGTCTGTCTGCATATGGCCGATAGTCATGAATCCAGGCAGGCGGTGTTTCCTATCTGGGGATGCTGCTGGAGGCTCTTACAGTCTGCAGTTGGTTGACGTGGTTATCTTTACATATTAACAACATTAACAACGTCAACATTCTTATGACTGCGATTAGTTTGTGCATTTTCATATTAATTTTCCTTATAAACCCTATTACTATTGGATGGGCAAACACCCACTCTTAACTCTAATTTTAACCTTATGTAGCTCCCCTTCACTTGGCTTGTTCATATGGTCAGTCATACGTATTGCTTACTTTAACTTTAACTTTGGATTTAACACTGACTCTATTGGCTCTGCTGATTTCCTCTTTCCTCTTTGTCGGTTGGGAGCTGAGGTTCGTTTTCCCATGACATGTGACGTGCGGCGCGGTGAGGTTCGCCGGCGTTTCGGAGCTGTATAGTCAGGCAGGCGCGCGTCCCAGGGATGGACAATCTCGGGGCCAGCCGGCGTATCACCACTGAGCATGCGCACTCCTTTTACTGTGCGAGCAATCGAATTCCCACTTGTTCTCTCGTCTGCTGTTGTTCTTCTTCCACCATTATAGGATATTTACGCGTCCAATGGAACCGAGAATGGCTCGGCAACTTCAGCAAGGGATGCATGGGAGATCTGGGTAGCGGCCACCAACCCATTCTCCTTATACTCTCCACGGAGGGGACGACAACGATGAAGCAGCAACGGTGCTGACTGCTAGGAGGCAGATGCTGAGACGGGAGACAGATCGCCAGGAGTGGATGCAGTGGGAGAGAAAAGAAGAAAGCACGTGCAACGAGGAGCGAAGAAGGAGGAATCCAGAAGCTCCATCAGAACAGTCTAGTGACCGGACCATCAGTGGCGGACAATCGTGGACGTTTATAGACAGTAATAGTGTAACTGGGAGGGAGATACGCGGCCCGCTGGGTCTTTGGTACCGACGCGGCCGAGCGTAGGCGCGTGCGGCGTGCGAGCGATTCATACAAACCCACCGATTCGCGAGATGCTCACTGACACACATCGAACATACACCCTCGCATACACACACACACACACACGCGCACACGACAGACAATGACTGGACCCGGACGCTGCGTGGACTGGACCGAGGTGGAGCTAATGCAGCTTATCAGGCGAACAAGTGGCGGAGCTTCTTTCTTGCGAACCAAATACATGCACACTTTATCAACACCATTGTACCACGGAGCGGAAGCATGCTGGAGTGAGTGAAATAAGAGATACTTGAGCACGCGAGGCACTCCTAGCAAGATGCTATGAGTATGATCCTAGGGTATGAGTATGAATGAATTCCGAATGATTGGGCAAAATAGCAGGAACGAAGCTCGCCATGAATCGCACACGCTCATAGCGATTCCATTACATTAATATTTCTAGCTTCCGTTTAACCCTGGTGCCTGAATCTGGCACCAGTAGAATGACTCCACCGAGGTCAGACGAACGACCAGACAGTACGCCACGGACAGTTTGAGTTTAAGTAGCACGGGCCACATCGGGTGCGAACTTCTCCGCTCTCAAAAGACGACCGGGGGTGCCTCGCGGACTGTCTTTTCTTATATTTGCTTTCCACGGACGACTAATAGCTAGAGTAGAGTAGAGTTCCGTGCGCTTCACGGGAGGCAGGTTAAACGTCAAGGGAACGGGGAGACGCCGACTCGGGAGGGCTTCCGTCGGCTCGCATCGGTTCTCGCTCCGAGTCAAGGAACGGCGGGAACGCGGGGGCTCAACTCGTCGACTCTCAACCCCGGAACGATGCAACGATTTCCGGAAAGGGGGGGGGGGGCTGACGCCTTGCGCGTACTTCCTCAACCCTGGAACGATCTCACCTCCGGAAGGGGGGGGAGCGGCGACGAGGGCTGACGAAGTCCCCGCAGTCATTTGCTCGCGTTTTTGACTCGTGGGTACCCTCCTCGGCTCTCTCGCGGTCCGCCCCGCCTGCGAGCCGTCCGCCATCGGGCGGTATAGGGCGGTGGGAGTGGGAGAGCGGGGGGCGGGAACGTAAAAACCCTGAAAATCGGGCGTAGAGATTAGGTAATGAGTAGGGTGATTTCGTAGGTCCATCGCGTGGTCGTGCATCAGTCGAGACAGGGGGACAAATCGCGTGCTCCTCAGACTTGGAGGACTCCCGTGACGCGGGCGCTCTCGAGGTAGGGCCTTCGCGGTCGATAGATTCCGGATGAATCCCAAGAATAACGGCGGACATGGACGTCCTACGTAACGGACGGAGGGCGGAGAACTTTGTTCACGAGACGGCTGCACGAATTCGTCTACTGGACGACGAAATGTTTAGGTACCAACAGACTGCCTCCTCTCCTTCTCCTTCCTTGCGAGCTTAGAACTCTGCTAATGCTGCGGTTCTACGGAGCTGAACGCGCGTGCGAATTAGGCCTCTGCTGAGTGCGTGGGCGTACGAGAGACCGGTAGAGGCCAAAAGCTCATGTGTAATTGATGTCGGTTATTTCCCCTTGGTCTACGGTCTCTCTCCTCTGTAACCGGTTGTCGGCGTTGGAGGTGTGCCCTCCTCTGATCAGGCCCGGCATGTTCTGGATGGGACGAAATTAGGAGCGGCAGACGGGCGCAGGCCCGGACCCCGGCGCCCGGACGTGGGCTATGTTCGCGCTTCGGGGACGGTACGGACTAGTCTGGGAGCTCGAATGCCGATACTCTGAAAATATCCGCTCCGTACGACCTCCGTGCACAGAGGCGCCGTGGCGAGTCATCACGAGTGCCCCCGCGAGTTGCACTCTCAAGGATTCTTTCTTTTTGTTTTTGTTTTTGTTCTTTTTCTAGACCGTCAATCTGGCTTCCGAAAGCCAGCCGGAGCGCAAATAAGCGAATCTCGTGGAGAAACCTGCGAACTCTCCCGCGGCGAGAGGTCGGGTTGGTCGGCCAGTAGCCGGCTACTGGTATATCAATATACCGAGCGAGCGGGCGAGGCAACTGGTTTGCCGAGGTATGATAGGCCCGACGGGTTCGACCATTACGGTGCCCGTCCCCTCTTATGTTTTTTTTTTTTTTTTATTAGAGCGGCCGAATTCGGCGCATCGCGGAGGCTCGAGCGGCTCCTGTACTCCCGATTCTCCCCTTAAGAAACTGGGCAATGATGCCCGCTAGGCAGGCGCCGGGGTATGCAGTTCTTTTCAGAACTAGGGAGTCGTTAGAGCGAAACCCGCGCCGATCGGTTGTGCCAGGCCAAAAATGGACCAAGAGAGTAGAATCACGGGGGTGCCTTTGGAGCAGTGTTCTGGCCGTGCATTCTCCCGACTCCGGCTGCTCTGACCGACCGATGGTGAGGGAGCTGGAGTCCTTCGCGAATCGCCGCGCTTTATTAGTTGTAGCTGGGGGGACGCGTTTGTAGCTGAGCGGCGTGCGAGCGTGCGTGCGAGCGTGCAAACTTTCGTGGGGAAGAAGGGAACGCGATCGCCACGTTCGGTAACCGCGGAATCGAATCGTTGCGCAGGTGTAGGCAGGTCAGTTAGTGTTGCGGGATGCGTTGGGAGGGGGAAGTAGTCGCGAGGGAGAATAGCACCCGATCGGTGACAGCGACGAGAGAAAGGAGTTATTTAGGCGAATCCTCTATTCGCAGCTCCCTCCGTCGGACGTTGATATACGATGCAGGCAGGATTAGGGGAATGATTTAGGCAGGCCTTGGGTTCGTGCGCGTATTACGGCCGGTGTTCTGGCACCTGATTGCGAGATCGAGCACGAGGGGGAGGGGAACTAGGAGTTTTGCTTCAACACGATTGACGCTCTGTCGCCCGATACAGTGCTCGCAGAGATGGCATCGTATCGGAGAGAATGGCACTCGCGTAGGTCAAATAGAAATAAAGATCGAGCCACTAGAGAGAAGAAAGAAATCGCGGATTCTCGAGTGCCAGGCGGCAGATCGCGTGGGGTAGGAGAACCAAGCTCGATCCTCGCGAACACCGGTCGGCCCACAGTCAGCTCGGCCCCGAAAAGCCCCTGTGTGCACAAGATGTTGCTGGCAATGCGAGCAGTGGAGGTTACTGACACGACCTCTGGTGCAGTATAGAGTAATAGACTCGCAGCGCGGCGCATTTGGAGCTTCGGCAACCTGTGGTGGGCCTATGCGCAGAGGTGCCTCTGATGAGTGCGTGGGCGTGTGAGAGATCGATAGGTAGCCAAGAGACGTTGGGAATAATCGGTTTGGAACCTCCCCTTCTGTCGGCGGTCTCTCCCCTGAATGATTGGTGACGTACGTTGGGGGGGTGACCCCCACGGGCGGGACTCTCGCGCACAACCCCAGGAGTCCTTTGAGCCCGGACAGGATCGGTAAAGTACCGGATAGATCCGCTCCGTACGGCTGCCGTCATACAGGCGTCGTGGCACTATATTGCGAGTGCCTCCATCAAATTGCTCCAGTCGTTAAAGTACGACCTCATCGCCTCCTCCCTCTACGGCATGAAGCGCTTGATGAAGCGCGGGCGTCCATTCTTTCCAATGCCCGAGATCCGAGGGGAATGCCGTCCGGCCTGCGCTTATGCGCACGGCGCTCGGCATCCCTCCTACGGCGACCCCTCATATGTAAGTAATGGTGCGGGCAAACAATCCAATAATAACAATAAGAGAAAACAGAGCGAGAACAATAATGATAATAATGACACTATGGGGAACAAAGAAATGACAGAACAGGAAAACTTTATTCCGGTGAAGTGAAAGCACACAAGTTGCCAAGATGTAGGGCTTTCGGGATATAGGAACGAATTGTGGAACTGAAGATTGCTACAACGTGTCAGGAAAGCACTCGTCCTCACTATGAAATGGGAACCAGGGAGATAAAGAAAAAAAAATAAAGATGACGAGAAAAGAGCGAAGCATTGATAGCGAAGGGTTAATTCACTTACCAATGCAGCCTCGTTTTACTCACTTAAAGAGAGATCGAGAATACACCTGACGGGCTACAACGGGTTTCCCACCTGACTGACCAGGCCAATCAATCCAGAAATTCCACTGAGGGAAGAAACACCTCTCGCCGGTTAGCGCTCAAGAGCCAATATAATTTTGCATATATTGTGAACAAACAACGCCGGGAAAACTTCACGACTATTAATCAGTCAAACAATCAAAGTGGATGGCAAACACGGACACAGTAAGACAATAGTGAGAACACTAGAGAAGACACTGTCATCATGTGCAACAATCCAATGATCATAGAACTAGACAAGCTTGACTACGTTAGCACGAGCATGAACTTGCTAGAAGTGAATGAATGAACAAAGAACAAAGGCTACGGCACCATGACACGCGGGATGGAAGGGGCAACCTGTGGCGCCTCTGATCCCCCGGGCCACTCGCGCGGGGAAAAGACAGTGACAGAAGTTACACTAGGCTGGGACGGGCCGAGTTCCCTGACACCAAGTCAGGGACGGCCGGGGGACCGAGGGCAGGAGGAAGTTACTGCGAACTGACAAGGATCATAGGCAACAGCCTCGTTGCCTCAGAGATGGCAATACAAGACCAACTGGCAATGAGAACACGGATATATATATGACATACATTCTATGGCATGGCACAGTCCATTTGCTTAGTATGCGGGTAATCCACAGGGATAGAGAAAATTCGGACAAACAAATGAACGAGCAATGGCTGCTCGAACAGAACAACATAAATTTAAAAAAATTAAAAATTAAATTGAATTAAATATTAAAAGTCTGAGACTATAGCTAAGTCGGCCTGCAGTCTACAGGATAAAGAGGGAATTTAATGCACTCGTTCCTCCTCATTTGCTTATGTATTCTGCTAACAACAATAATAATAATAAATTATTGCTACTTAATAGAAATTGATTCCAGCTTAGCCTTGATCTGATTTGAGTAAATTAGTGAATTAGATCCTGCTCGTAGCTGAATTGACTTTGTCTGGAGCTCGAATTCCTCATGCACACAATCCTGACTGCCAGGCTCTGTTGGGGGCCTGGGCTCTATGCATTCATGCTTCAGTATGCTCGTGGTATTACTTCATGCCTCGGGTTGGAGCACGGCTGTTGAATCTCTAATGATAGGCTTTGAATGGATGGATTGAGACGCTGAAACAATGGAGTGGAGCCAGCTAGATTGGCGGGATGATGGGCCAAGGCTGCCTGATATAATCGATGTCGGGACAGACGGACGTACCTTGATTGGTGGATTTGGTTTTGCTCCACCGGGACTCTTGTTCGGCATGGATGGGGTGAATGAGTTTCGAGTGGATTAGGACTGGCGGTATGCCTGATCGCCGGTCTGGATTTGATTCCGGGGGATTGCTCTTTACAATGTTTCTCGTTTAGTCTAATGCCGAATAATTGGCCCGCGCCATCGACCGGAGCATCTTGCTCTCCTCAGACATCTCATCTCAGCTCCGTTGAGATTCCCCTCTAAACGTTAACAGTGATCTTGACAGTATTATAATGAATTCGCGTTTAGAATTCCTATTCCCACTCATGGGTGGGGAACCAATATGTACTGGTGAGATATGTAACTCAACTCAACTCAATTCTATCCTTTGAATCTCGCTTTCGATTCATTTAGCCTCTTTGATGTCTTCTTCATTCCTCCGCGGCTGTATTCGGCTCTTGGTTTCTCTACTCCAAGGAGTTCTGGTTCACGGCTGCATTTCTTCACTTTCATCCGGCTGTCCTCTTCTCAGCTCCACTCAAGCATTCCCGTCCATGATCTATCCTTGCTTATCCATGAATGAGGAAGCATACCTCAGCTGCCCTTTGACAGTGAGTAATACAAACCCAAGCTTTTCTCTACTTAGTCTGCCTCACAATCATTGAGCGTTACTAAGGCGAATGGGGTTCGTGATCTTGCTGTGGGATGGTTTCTGTCCACAGGGTTGCTGCGGGGGCTGACTGAGTGAAGAGAGGAATACATTGAACTAATAACATGGGGGGGGGGTTGAGGTGCGCAAGGGATTTGGTGCCAGTTGATTCACTCCTCTGCTTTATTACTTGATTTAATTTCTGCCCAAATTCGGCCTCCCTGCTTTAGAACGACATTCGGGGCTTGTCTGCCTACTGCTCCTAAAACATTACCGGCCAGTTCCTGCAGCGGTCGTAACTGCTTCACCGTCTCGGAGTCTCGGGGCCCGTGAACCTCAATATTGCAATACCTTAATGCCCTCAATGCCCTCTTCTTGGTTGCTGCTCCTTTCTTCATTCTGTTACAGGAAATTTAAACTTGCCCGTACGAGATAGCTTTGGTTTCCACCCAGTACGAGCCAGTATTGGAGGAATATGGAATCAAGAAAGCCTTGGGAAGCGAAAATTAGGACTGGAAACCGGAATATGAAAACCGGAGAATGAAGAGCGAGGACCTAATTGTGGAAATGAGAGGATAGTTGCAAGGGGTTCCAAAACGTATTATTAGAGAAGCAAGAATTAGAATTAGGATTGGATACCGGAACATGGTAATCGAAGAATGAAGAGCGAGGACCGAAGGGCGAAATTGCAAGGAAAGAGGGGCGAACGGTTTGAAATCCAATAAAGCAGAGGGGCGAATAACTGTTAACACAGCGGAATGGGAGGAAGGATTTTATCTTAATATAGGAATTGTGAGCGGACAACTCTTCACACACATCGACCTGCGAAATAAAGAGAGAAAGAAGAAAGCACGAGTAACGAGGAGCGAAGAAGGAAGAATGGAGAACCTCCACCGGAATAGACTAGAGACTAGATCACGAGTGATGGACAACCATAGTCAATTATAGACAATAATATTATAATTATAACTAGGAGGGAAACACATGACCCACTGGGTCTTTGGAACCGACGCGCCTAAACGGGGACGCGTGCTGCGTGCGTGCGATGCATACAGACACACCGGTTCGCGAGATGCACAGTGACACACATCGAACACGCACCCTCATACACACACAACAGACCCTGACTAGACCCAGACGCTGCACGGACTGGACCGAGGTGGAGTCAACGTAATTTGTCAGGCGGACAAGCGGCGGAGCTTCTTTCTTGCGAACCAAACACACGCACGCTTTATCAACACCATTGTACCACGGAGCGGAAGCATGCTGGAGTGAGAGAAATTAGCGATACTTGAAGACGCGAGGGGCTTTTAGTAAGCTGGTAGGGTATGAGTATGAATGAACTTCGAAATGGCTGGGCAAAACAGCAGGAACGAAGCTCGCCATGAATCGCACACGCTCACAGTAATTCCATTAAAATCTCTAGCTTCCGTCTCACCCCGGTGCCTGAAAATAGCACCAGTAGAATAATTCCACCGAGGTCAGACGAACGACCAGACATTACGCCACGGACAGTTTGTGTTTAAGTAGTACGGGCCGCACCGGGTACGAACTTCTCCGCTCTCAAAAGACGATCGGGGGTCTTCTCTTTTCCTTGGATTCCACGGACGGCTAGTAGCTAGAGTAGCGGGCCGGGCCGCCTCTTGCAAGTGAGGAGACCACCCGGGAAACATCGCGGCGGTAGCTTGCAGTAGGTAGGAAGCGAGTTACGCGCGCGTGACGACGGAACCTCACACACGAGTCGGTGGTAATGGGGGAGGGAGCTCCGCGGGCGCCTACCCGATTCAAGGTCAATCGGGCATCGCACCGCAGAAAATGCCTCCCGTGCGCTTCACGGGAGGCAGGTTAAGGGCTAGACTTTCTCACTTATATGAAATGATTTTGGGTTGTTAGAGGTGTCAATCGAAAGATAAAAGTTCAATATATGTCTCTCTGGTCATGTTTTTATGAGACTATGCTGTCTTTTAGTAATTGTAATGTGCCAAATATGGCCGAAACGACAAAGACGGACTCCTTTTACTCGGGAGTTTTTTAGGCATTCTAGCAGTTTTGTCTCAAAAACTAACACCAGAGAGACATAGATGGTACTTTCTTCTGCCGATTGACACCTCTCACGATCCAAAATCATTTCGTACAAGCGAGAAAGTCGCGGAGATTTTGGAGCATCGCTTCTGATGCTCCATCACCATATTGTCGATATGCAGAGCGGTATAGCTGGGTACTTTAGGTGGACCATTGGGACGGAGGTGGCGCCTAATTGAGAGGACTACTCTGCGCTGTTTGACAGCTTTGACAGCACATTTTCAGGTTAGGCATACGCGCGATACAGATCCACTTCACAAGAATATGATTTGGGAAGAATATTCTATTCTCATTTATGATTTTTAGCAACAAAATATATACGCGGAAAGAAGAAAGTTCAGTAACGCGGACTTGTACTTTTTGGGATAAGCATTATTTCCTAGAGTTTCAATGTGTTTGCCGGCTGCAGTAGTTTGTTATTGAAATATTGTTGTGCCATGGTAATAGTAGTATTACTATCAGTAGTGATTGAGTCTTCAATTATAGGCCTTGAGTAAACTGGAAAAAGTTTATGCAGTAAAAATATATAATTTTGGCGTGTTATAATTCTTTTCCAGTCCTGTCAAAGTTCACCCGAAATCTACAATGGAGCATTCGATTAGTACTGGCAGTACATGTACGAACACAGTCTAGATACAATGAAAATAAACCTTTCCTAATCAGCATTCAGATATGTACTACCAATACTAATCTAATGCTATAGGCCTCTGGTAAACTTTGACAGTATCAGAAAAATTGAATGTCGCTAAATTATCAAAATTTATGGTGTTCTAAACGATTTTGAATACTGTCAAAGTTCACCCAAGGTCTGTAACCGAGCATGCAATTATTACACAAGTAGTGCTGGCAGTACATATTCAAATATAGCCCTGGTATGTCAGAAAATCAACATAGCTACGTTCTTTTTGATAACATCTGATTGAACAAAACTCTTGGCGAAGATAAGCTATTTTAATCAATAGAGGTTTGCAAGAGAATTATAGATTTGCAAATTTTGAAAACTGTAATAGAATTACAAGTCCTTAAATACATAAACCTTTCAACTCAAACATACTCTGCATAACTCTTCTGTACAGATGACTTTTCTGGAACGGAGAATCTTATCATGTTCTGTTATTGAATTGTTACTGTTAACGGTATTGGCTATAATAAAACTAGATCCAAGTCCATTTGACTACAATTTTCTTATATATTCTCTGCCAAAAATTCATGCAACAATTTCATGTATGACCCATCCTTGTATCCGGAATATATGAGACAATAAATCAAGAGCTATACAAAGAAATAACTTTTTAGATTCCTTCGGAGAATTTCTTTGTTGAATACGGTTACAGGGAAGTTTCTACCGAAACCTGTGTTTGAGGACCTGTAACATTCTGCGCAAGAGTCTTTTCTGGATGATTATTCTGGAACAAGAGTCTTATTATGGTCTGCTATTGAATAGTTGTTTTTCAAGATATTGGCTAGTATAGTCAATATCTTGAGAAACAGGTAATAATAAAATTTTCTGTTCCACAAAAATTATCCATAAAAGAGTGTTACACAGAATGTTACAAGTCCTTGAACGCGATTTCAAATTGAATTTTTTGAAAAACTAATTTACAAAAAAGCTGTCTCAAATAATAATCTCTATAGTATAATTCGCAGTCTTTTATGGTGGGAATAAGCGGTGTGCAGGGTGGGGGGGAGACTAAAATGACAAACAAAAGGCATTTGATTATATTGGATTGAATATATATATTTATCGTTATATGCTATACATATATGTGTGTTATGTATGTGTTATGTGTCTGTTGTATTTATTATTTGTAAATATAGTAAGTGTTTGCATAAACTTGATCGGCTGCTTCAAATTCGCTTTGCCAGCCGCGGCCCCTATCGCGGCGTCCACCACGGCCTCTGCCACGACTTCTCCAACGGCCCCTTCCACGGCCCCGTTGATTTTGGAAACCGCGGCCGCCACCCCAACCGCGGTTTTCATATAAATTTGCGCGCAGTAAACGCTGTAATTGACGCATCTGAAAAATTCGAAAGAAATCAGCTTTACAGTTCGAACTATAGTTTGGAATGCAATGAAACAATCCCAATTCATACGTATATCTACTTACTTGGCTATTGGTCAAGGGAGCGTCAGGGAAGTTGTTGGCCGCCGCCGCTTGTCCGCCTTCGCCAGTTGATGCATCTACGGGTATGGACACAGGTACGGGCACAGGTACGGGCACAGGTACGGGCACATTGTCGCCCGCCCTTTCTTGATTCACAGCCCCACTAACGTCTGGCGAACGCTGCCCCGCACGAAGCTCCTCTCTCCTCCTGTCCCTCCGCCTCAACATTTCTGCAATCCATCTAAAATGAAAAAAGAACAAATAATAATATTTCATACTCATTATTACAACACGTGTTGTACACTGATGAAACGTGGATTTTATACGCGTGGATATGAATGCTGCAGTTTTACATCTTTTTTCCTGACAACGAAAGGTGTGATGTACAATCAAAGAAAGAAGACCGTAAAATAGCAATCATACAACTGAAATCTACGACTGCACTGACAAGTTTTTGAGGACAACTGCTATAATAACCGAGCAAGATTTTCTACCGTACTAATTAGAAGACAGGCCAGGTTTCTGTCACATATTTCTTTGTTACATTGTGTCGTTCTAAGATTGGGAAGCTTTAGTACGCGACAAATACGAATACCGTGCACGAGTGTCGATGGCATGATTAAAAATCGGGTGATGTAAAAGACCATTGTCCCCGATGTATTCTTCAACAATGTGACAAAGAGAAGTACGACAGAAATCGTACATATAGTGCGAAAACGGGATTAGACCGACGAAAAAACTGTGCAAATTTTGCAGATGTTTATTTAGATGCAGCAAGAAAGATTAGAGAGAAACTGGAAGTTGTGTGTCTGTAGACGTGAAGAAGAACTGGTAAGGGTACTTACGATTTTTACGATGTTTCCTCTATGCTGGTAGAACAACGTCTCAAGCTCGGGTCCCATTTACACAAAGGGACCGACCGAAGTCGAACGTCACGCCACGATTAACAAATTTTGTCATGAGATGCTACATCAAGAATCGCAAGGAAAATCACACAAAATTTAACAATATAAGAACACTTGTCCACTGAATCATGCAACCGTCACTTGTGTACGGTTTTTCGCAGTCAAACGATCCCACACCTATGCAATTTTACAAAGGTAGTCCTTGCGCGCACTGTTGAGCTTTCGGTTCCGCTCTCGCCCCGCTACCCGCGAACCGAACGATCTCGCTGCTTCGGTTCATCAGTTCATTGTTTTGTACGTTACGCTGAACACGTGCGATACACTTGAACTTCATAAATACGGAAGTTATTTATTAGTGACTACGGTGCACTAACACTTTCGTGTTTATTTTGCAACACGTTCCGCATCTCGCAAAGTTTTGCGGTACGTTTTGCAAGAGATAGTGATAGTGAAAGTGAAAAATGGAAGAAGATGTAGGAGAGAAACATAGCGATGTTCCGAAGTACAATCGGATCGCGAGAGAAAATACGAAAAGCCACCTTCGACTGAGTTCAAAACACAGGTCCATGAGTAAAGGCTGGCGACGAAGGTAAGTTTCATCGTTCCCTGTAATATACATTGAAATTCTCCTTGAAAATGACATTATTCCTTGTACACTACCCAAAACTCATGATGCATCTTTCTGTATCTACAGAATTTGCAACGACAGATTGCACATATACAGGGTGTCCCAAAAATGTTGGATAATATTATAGCCATCTTGTTCGGGAGGGGACGGTGATGATGATTCCTTTTGTAAAAATTTGCGCTAGGCCTCCAATTCCGAGTTATTCAACAACAAAGTTAGGTGACGCCCTCGAGCTCTTGCCGAATCCTGGTCAGTTGTCCCTTGCTCCTAGAAAATGGGAGGTGACGGAAAACATCTTGCCGGTGGCCTGTGAAAATCGCGATGGAGGACCGGCGGGTGCTCAAGTGCTCGGCTCTTTCGAAACCGAGCGGTCAGGAATCCCTTGCATGTGCCGTTTTGAAGACCGAACATAGCAAGGTACGGCATCGCCCGACGGACACACTTTGCCTTTCTTCTTGCTTTCCCTCTTTCTTGATATACGCTTGCGATAACTGATATCTCTGATTAATTGTTTCGCGACTCCCGACTAAATCAGATTGAATCCGTCCAAATCCAGTGAAGCAAATTTATCAGGGTCCTATGATATTTTTTTCTTCAAAGTATCGAAGTAGCGTCGTGACAAAACATTGGAGTTGTAACCGTGATGATCCGAGTTCGATTCCTCGGTGTCGCGGTTATTTTTTTTTGTTTTCTTGTTTTGTCTTGATCCATGTTTAATACCTAATAGTGGAAATACTTTTTCTTTTACAGTTTTACGCCTTACGTTTACGATTAGTCGTTTCGCGACACCCGAATAAATTGGAATAAATTTTAACTTTTTTAACCACGATTGAACAAACTTTATTGAAGTTGGATTACCTTGTTAAATTATGTTAAGCATCAATTACTCCCGGTACACGTTTCTCGATATGCTACGAAATGTAGTCAGTAGTATAAAGCGATAGCTCTCTAATCTTGAGAGCATTATTTCGTTTCTCTTTTCCTCAATGAGTATTTTACGCTTCCCGTTGTATTGATTTCATGAAAAATCTGCAGAATCTGCAATCTTGCCTAAATTACAAGAATAACTGGATCGAATTAGTTCTGGCGGGTGCTCTGCGTGCACAATTCGATAAATTTATTCGAACATAGCCAAAGAAATGAGGATGGACATCATTCAACGCTGGCGCATTCTCTGAAAATCAGAAAGCAGGAGGATAGGCCAGGAAGGATAAAAATTAAGTATTACCATTGACTGGGTATTCAACATAAGGCAAAGAACTGTAAAAGAAAAACTATCAATACTGTTGGGCATCGAAGGAACCGAGCGGTTGTGGACCCGCCGGTCCTCCATAGCAATTGTCGCAGGCCGACCGGCAAGATGTTTTCCGTCACCTCCCTTTTTCTAGGAGCAAGGAATAACCGGCCAGGACTTGCCAAGACCTCGGTGGGCGTCACCTAACTTTGTTGTTGAATAACTCGGAATTGAAGGCCTAACGCAAATTTTTAAAAACGGCATCATCATCACCGCCCCCTCCCGAACAAGATGGCTATAATATTATCCAACATTTTTGGGACACCCTGTATACTGTTTCATGATTACCATTTGCCAAGCTTTGTTGATTTTTCATATTTTGTCTTTGCCTGCTTCGGACTTTCCGCTTTCATATTTTCTGAACTTGAAAAATGTTAGTGTATCGATAGTATTGCTGATGATCATCATTTTCTCAAAGTTACATTGTTGCATTTCCGAGGAAGGACTCGACGTCATTATACTTGTCTCGCTTACGCGCCCGTCCAATTTCTTTATGCTTGCTCTCGCGACGGTTCGTTCACCCTCTCTTTCTTTCCTTTCTCTAATGGCGCGTTGCCCCTTCAGTTCCTGGCCATCTCTTTATAAGTCGACACAAAATAGTCAGTCAGATAATTGTTTGCTGAAACATCGTTGATGGTACTATAAGTAGTTCTTTTTTTCTTGCGTCGCAATATACAGTCTGAAGCACCACAATAGCTTGCTATATTACGTGACTTCATTGTTTGCCAAATCAGCCACGCATTTCTGATTGTTTTCTACATTCATATTTTAAGAAAAAACACGAGGCGGCAAAATTTTGCGGTTCCGTGACAGCGAGATTGACCTAAGAATGTATTTTGTTGGAAACCACTATCTTTAGAAATAAACTTCATTGGCGGTTTCATAAATTCTTATCTTTTATGAATAATATATTGCAATTTACGTGGAATAGTCCGTACACTACCCGACCCCATTGACGATCGCCGACCATCGGTGAAAAAAAGCTAACGCCTTGGCATCACGTGCGCACTCGACGCTTAGATCCTTCAGCCGCGTCCAGTCCCCATCCCCCATCATAAATCTATCACCGGACCGACTTCCTGATTGTTGCTTAGTCAACTACTAGCCTCTCTATAAAGCGTATTGTCGCTAGCATTATTGCTTCTCGCATCTACCGACCGTTGAGCGGTTTACTGAAAAACGATTATAGGAAATATTGAGAAATCTCATTAGTCGAATGGAGGGAGACAACGGAATTTGCATGTCAGTCGGATTACCCGATTCGGAAACATAACGATTTTTCTGCGCATTCTGTTCGTGAAGGTAACGAGAGAACGCAAGTAAGAAAGGGGTGCGTTGCAAGATACAGAAATGCTTGCAAGTTAGTCTTTATAAAGGTCAAGTAAAAAGGGCCCTGTATATTATAACGCCCTGTATGTCCGCGGAATTGTCCGGGAAGGGAGAGATATGCGTGATGCGAATTCAATTACACTCCATCCAATATAGGAATTTCGATGAGTATGCAATGTTACAAAATCAATCGGTAAAAGATTCAAAATTACCAACATTGCTTCAGATTTTCGGATAAAGTTTTTATACTGAAGAATGTCGGATCGCTATGACTTGATAAATCCAAACAATCTCGGTAAATTTCATAGGGCTCTTGCTCTCACATTTGGAAAATTTGGAAAAAAGAAGCTACTCAAATTGAATAACATGGGTCCGTATTGTTAGGATCATAACGTATTTGCAATGACTATGAAACCTTGCGTTCATTGCACCATATACCGATATACCTTTCGGCAACACTCTTCTCTCCCTTGCTCGCTCCCGCCGCTTCTCGCCGCACGCACGCACGCAGCAGACACTTTCCTATGGTATAGTCTCTAGCCCGCTCCTCGGTCGTTCTCGCTCAGCTAGTATAACATATACATGCATATTCTCTTCGCACCCATATGCCACTACCAATACAAGACAGGGAAATTGTCGGCGTGAAATGCGATGATTCACATATACATATAGAATACTAATCAGTTGCTATTTGATACTGACTCGGCAAAGATTCCATCGCGATTCCTGGAGGGGAAAAGCTCCTCGTAAAGCTATGCGATAATAATAGGATCTTTCGATGGCAAACGCATGACTTTTTGCAACGCACCGTTTTCTTGCTTGTGTTCTCTCATTACCTTCACGAACAGAATGCGCAGGAAAATCGTTATGTTTCCGAATCGAGTAATCCGACTGATATGCAAATTCCGTTGTCTCCCTCCATTCGACTAATGAGATTTCTGAATATTTCCTATAATAGTTTTTCAGTAAACCGCTCAACGGTCGGTGGATGCGAGAAGCAATAATGCTAGCGGCAATACGCTTTATAGAGAGGCTAGTAGTTGACTAAGCAACAATCAGAAAGTCGGTCCGGTGACAGATTTATGAAGGATCCGAGCTGAAGGATCCGAGCGTCGAGTGCGCACGTGATGCCCAGGCGTTACCTTTTTTTCACCGATGGTCGGCGATCGTCAATGGGGTTGGGTAGTGTGCGGACTATGCCACGTAAATCGCAACATATTATTCATAAAAGATAAGAATTTATGAAACCGCCAATGAAGTTTATTTCTAAAGATAGTCGTTTCCAACAAAATAAATTCTTAGGTCAATCTCGCTGTCACGGAATCGCGAAATTTTGCCGCCTCGTGTTTTTTCTTAAAATATGAATGTAGAAAACAATCAGAAATGCGTGGCTGATTTTGCAAACAATGAAGTCATGTAATACAGCAAGCTATTGTGGTGCTTCAGACTGTATATTGCGACGCAAGAAAAAAAGAACTACTTATAGTACCATCAACGATGTTTCAGCAAACAATTATCTGACTGACTATTTTGTGTCGACTTATAAAGAGATGGCCAGGGGCTGAAGGGGCAACGCGCCATTAGAGAAAGGAAAGAAAGAGAGGGTGAACGAACCGTCGCGAGAGCAAGCATAAAGAAATTGGACGGGCGCGTAAGCGAGACAAGTATAATGACGTCGAGTCCTTCCTTGGAAATGCAACAATGTAACTTTGAGAAAATGATGATCATCAGCAATATTATCGATACACTAACATTTTTCAAGTTCTGAAAATATGAAAGCGGAAAGTCCGAAGCAGGCAAAGACGAAATATGAAAAATCAACAAAGACTTGGCAAATGGTAATCATGAAACAGTATATATGTGCAATCTGTCGTTGCAAATTCTGTAGATACAGAAAGATGCATCATGAGTTTTGGGTAGTGTACAAGGAATAATGTCATTTTCAAGGAGAATTTCAATGTATATTACAGGGAACGATGAAACTTACCTTCGTCGCCAGCCTTTACTCATGGACCTGTGTTTTGAACTCAGTCGAAGGTGGCTTTTCGTATTTTCTCTCGCGATCCGATTGTACTTCGGAACATCGCTATGTTTCTCTCCTACATCTTCTTCCATTTTTCACTTTCACTATCACTATCTCTTGCAAAACGTACCGCAAAACTTTGCGAGATGCGGAACGTGTTGCAAAATAAACACGAAAGTGTTAGTGCACCGTAGTCACTAATAAATAACTTCCGTATTTATGAAGTTCAAGTGTATCGCACGTGTTCAGCGTAACGCACAAAACAATGAACTGATGAACCGAAGCAGCGAAATCGTTCGGTTCGCGGGTAGCGGGGCGAGAGCGGAACCGAAAGCTCAACAGTGCGCGCAAGGACTACCTTTGTAAAATTGCATAGGTGTGGGATCGTTTGACTGTGAAAAACCGTACACAAGTGACGGTTGCATGATTCAGTGGACAAGTGTTCTTATATTGTTAAATTTTGTGTGATTTTCCTTGCGATTCTTGATGCAGCATCTCATGACAAAATTTGTCTCGATGTTTCGCGCGCCGTGCCCCATTCGGTTGACACGTCCGGCTAATCGTGGCGTGACGTTCGACTTCGGTCGGGCCCTTTGTGTAAGTGGGACCCGAGCTTCAGACGTTGTTCTACTAGCATAGAGGAATCATCGCAAAAATCGTAAGTACCCTTACCAGTTCTTCTTCACGTCTACAGACACACAACTTCCAGTTTCTCTCTAATCTTTCTCGCTGCATCTAAATAAACGTCTGAAAAATTTGCACAGTTTTTTCGTCGGTCTAATCTCGTTTTCGCACTATATGTTGTGACGTTGCGTTTGTCATACGTCACAAAAGCAACCCTCTCGCTAAAATCTAGCGCGAGAAAATAGTAAACTAGCGTCTCCAATAAAGAGCCTCAGAAGAGCGAGAATCTCGACTAACGCCGATCAACTTCGCCTAAGCCAATTAGGGAGCAGCAACCAGGGACGATCAACTACCCACAGCACCCGAAGTCACCAACTCTGCCAGCCCAGAGGAATTCGGCCCGACCAGGATGAACATTAAGGGGTCAGCAGTCTCCGAAAGTTTCCGACGACGACTGGTCAACGTGGGAGGAAACTGGGTGGTGAGGCAGGCGACCCCGAGGCACCCAGCAACGTGGGAGGCTGACCGTTTGTCGTCTCGACGGAGCGGGGTGGGCGCACCGTGGGGCCTACGGCCCTGGCGTCGTTCGTCCGAGGGCTTAGCGAGCCCTGAGCGCGCGGTAGGATCCGGCGACCAATAGCGATCGATTTCGGGGGACAAAGGCGGCTAGGCGAACGTTAGGGAAGAGCGCGTAGAATTCGTCACTCTTGTGCTGACGACGATAGCGAGACGACGACTAGCGAGCGATAGCCTAGCACTAGCGAATCCTAACAAAGACTAGCGAGCGAAGGAAGGAAGGAAGGACGGACGTGATCCTCCAACTTTCCCAGGACGTCTAAATAACACTAGCGGTAAGCGAACATCTTTCCGGTCTAGCAGTCTGTAAGGCACCCACTTTTGCGGGATCTCAGCTAGACCTTCACTGTTTCTTCGCCCTTGGGGCTTGTAGTTGCCCGACTGTAAGTTTCGTTTACGATCTATTCGCGATCTTCCTCCCTATCGAACTTCCGAGCTTTCCATCTAATCTCTATCTGTAACTGATATCTTCCTGCGGGCTGACGCAGTCAGCCAAGAGTCAACGTGTAGCTTTGCGTAGAATTCAGACGACCGCGAATTCATCAACCGCCTTCACGCCGAACAACCGCGTCGAATTAGCTAACATCGGACTGTGATCTCGACTTTCTTCTAACTCGCGACCACGTGCTTCGCCCGAGGTTGCTAGTGAACACCTCGAGCAAAGGACCTTCTTATCGCTTTGCATTGTCGAAATAAAACAGTTTTCTAATTCAATCCTGGCCACTGTTCATTCGTGTCGAACCCACGTGCTCTCCCTTTGTTTGTCTGAGCTAGCCGAGAGGCACGTTACGCCGTCTCGGGAGATTCCTCGTAGCCAGCTCTTTTGCGAATTACGGATCTTGTGTGGCATCTTCGATGCCTGGCGCCCTTTCTTGTGAAACTAAGGGCTGGCCGCCTTCGAATCTCCCGGGCCGAAGTATCGGGAAAAGGAATATGGAAAACTAACGTAGTTGACGCAAAACCATACAGTTAAAGTAAAGTTCAGCTATCGTAAAGTAAAAGAATTCTTAATCTGCTTTTTCTTAATTTTTCATTATTATTCTCGAGTCTGTCCCGAGCATTAGCGAGACTCGAGAATAATCCCTCATTTTCCTGATAATGTACGATTTCTGTCGTACTTCTCTTTGTCACATTGTTGAAGAATACATCGGGAACAATGGTCTTTTACATGACCCGATTTTTAGTCATGCCATCGACACGCGTGCACGGTATTCGTATTTGTCGCGTACGAAAGCTTCCCAATCTTAGAACGACACAATGTAACAAAAAAATAAGTGACAGAAACCTGGCCTGTCTTCTAATTAGTACGGTAGAAAATCTTGCTCGGTTATTATAGCAGTCGTCCTAAAAAACTTGTCAGTGCAGTCGTAGATTTCAGTTGTATGAGTGCTATTGTATGGTCTTCTTTCTTTAATTGTACATCACACCTTTCGTTGTCAGGAAAAAAGATGTGAACCTGCAGCATTCATATCCACGCGTATAAAATCCACGTTTCATCAGTGTACAACACGTGTTGTAATAATGAATATGAAATATTATTATTGGTTCTTTTTTCATTTTAGATGGATTGCAGAAATGTTGAGGCGGAGGGGCAGGAGAGAGAGGAGCTTCGTGCGGGGCAGCGTTCGCCAGACGTTAGTGGGGCTGTTATTAAAAAAAGGGCGGGCGACAACGTGCCCGTATCTGTGCCTGTGCCTGTGCCTGTGCCTGTGCCTGTGCCTGTGCCTGTGCCTGTGCCTGTGCCTGTGCCTGTGCCTGTGCCTGTGCCTGTGCCTGTGCCTGTGCCTGTGCCTGTGCCTGTGCCTGTGCCTGTGCCTGTGCCTGTGCCTGTGCCTGTGCCTGTGCCTGTGCCTGTGCCTGTGCCTGTGCCTGTGCCTGTGCCTGTGCCTGTGCCTGTGCCTGTGCCTGTGCCTGTGCCTGTGCCTGTGCCTGTGCCTGTGCCTGTGCCTGTGCCTGTGCCTGTGCCTGTGCCTGTGCCTGTGCCTGTGCCTGTGCCTGTGCCTGTGCCTGTGCCTGTGCCTGTGCCTGTGCCTGTGCCTGTGCCTGTGCCTGTGCCTGTGCCTGTGCCTGTGCCTGTGCCTGTGCCTGTGCCTGTGCCTGTGCCTGTGCCTGTGCCTGTGCCTGTGCCTGTGCCTGTGCCTGTGCCTGTGCCTGTGCCTGTGCCTGTGCCTGTGCCTGTGCCTGTGCCTGTGCCCACCGTACCTGTGCCCGTACCCGTAGAGGGATCAGGTGGCGAAGACGGACAAGCGGCGGCGGCGGCCAGTATCCCTGACGCTCCCTTGACCAATAACCAAGTAAGTAGACATACGTATGAATTGGGATTGTTTCATTGCATTCCAAACTATAGTTCGAACTGTAAAGCTGATTTCTT
The DNA here is from genome assembly GCA_910593735.2 of Ectemnius lituratus. Taxonomy (NCBI): domain Eukaryota; kingdom Metazoa; phylum Arthropoda; class Insecta; order Hymenoptera; family Crabronidae; genus Ectemnius; species Ectemnius lituratus. The sequence continues at coordinate 3,008,395 of OU343037.1, forward strand.
TCGAATTTTTCAGATGCGTCAATTACAGCGCTTATTGCGCGCGAATTTATATGCAAACCGCGGTTGGGGTGGCGGCCGCGGTTTCCAGAACCAACGGGGCCGTGGAAGGGGCCGTTTGAGAGGTGGCAGAGGCCGTGGTGGACGCCGCGGTAGGGGCCGCGGCTGGCCAAGCCAATTTGAGGCATCAGATCAAGTGTATGGAAACACATACTATATTTACAAATAATACATACAACAGACACATAACACATACATAACACACACACAACACACATATATGTATAACAATAAATATATATATTCAAATATAATCAAATGCCTTTTGTTTGTCATTTTAGTCTCCCCCCCACCCCTCACACCGCTTATTCCCTCCATAAAAGACTGCGAATTATACTATAGAGATTATTATTTCAGACAGCTTTTTTGTAAATTACTGTTTTTCAAAAAATTCAATTTGAAAACGCGTTCAAGGACTTGTAACATTCTGTGTAACACACTCTTTTATGGATAATTTTTGTTCAACAGAAATTTTTATTATTACCTGTTTCTCAAGATATTGACTATACTAGCCAATATCTTGAAAAACAACTATTCAATAGCAGACCATAATAAGACTTGTTCCACAATAATCATCCAGAAAAGACTCATGCGCAGAATGTTACAGGTCCTCAAACACAGGTTTCGGTAGAAACTTCCCTGTAACAGTATTCAACAAAGAAATTCTCCGAAGGAATCTAAAAAGTTATTTCTTTGTATAGCTCTTGATTTATTGTCTCATATATTGCGGAAACAAGGATGGGTCATACATGAAATTGTTGCATGAATTTTTGGCAGAGAATATATAAGAAAATTGTAGTCAAATGGACTTGGATCTAGTTTTATTATAGCCAATACCGTTAACAGTAACAATTCAATAACATAACATGAGAAGATTCTCCGTTCCAGAAAAATCATCTGTACAGAAGAGTTATGCAGAGTATGTTTGAGTTGAAAAGTTTATGTATTTGAGGACTTGTAATTCCATTACAGTTTTCAAGATTTGCAAATCTTTAATTCTCTTGCAAACCTCTATTGATTACAGATAAAATAGCTAATCTTCGCCAAGAGTTTTGTTCAATCAGATGTTATCAAAAAGAACGTAGCTGTGTAGGTTTTATGACATACTAGGGCTATATTGGAATATGTACTGCCAGCACTACTTGTGTAATAATTGCATGCTCGGTAATAGACCTTGGGTGAACTTTGACAGTATTCAAAATCGTTTAGAACACCATAAATTTTGATAATTTAGCGACATTCAACTTTTCTGATACTGTCAAAGTTTGCCAGAGGCCTATAGCATTAGATTAGTATTGGTAGTACATATCTGAATGCTGATTAGGAAAGATTTATTTTCATTGTATCTAGACTGTGTTCGTACATGTACTGTCAGTACTAATCGAATGCTCCATTGTAGATTTCGGGTGAGCTTTGACAGGACTGGAAAAGAATTATAACACCCCAAAATTATATATTTTGACTGCATAAACTTTTTCCAGTTTACTCAAGGCCTATAATTGAAGACTCAATCACTACTGATAGTAATACTGCTATTACCATGGCACAACAATATTTCAATAACAAAGTACTGCAGCCGGCAAACACATTGAAACTCTAGGAAATAATGCTTATCCCAAAAAGTACAAGTCCGCGTTACTGAACTTTCTTCTTTCCGCGTATATATTTTGTAGCTAAAAATCATAAATGAGAATAGAACATTCTTCCCAAATCATATTCTTGTGAAGTGGATCTGTATCGCGCGTATGCCTAACCCGAAAATGTGCTGTCAAAGCTGTCAAACAGCGCAGAGTAGCCCTCTCAATTAGGCGCCACCTCGATCCCAATGGTCCATCTAAAGTACCCAGCTATACCGCTCTGCATATCGACAATATGGTGATGGAGCATCAGAAGCGATGCTCCAAAATCTCCGCGACTTTCTCGCTTGTACAAAATCATTTTGGATCGTGAGAGGTGTCAATCGGCAGAAGAAAGTACCATCTATATCTCTCCGGTGTTAGTTTTTGAGACAAAACTGCTATAATGCCATAAAAACTCCCGAGTAAAAGGGGTCCGACTTTTATCTTTCGATTGACACCTCTTACAACCCAAAATCATTTCATATAAGGGAGAAAGTCGCGGAGATTTCAACCCATATTTCGGCCTAATTTTGCCGGTAATGCAGCGACTCTGCAGTACCGCGACAACCGGAGTCTAGCCCCTTAATCCGCCTTGCCTGTACCACGAGAAAAAAAAGCAGGAGAAATTCATATCTCTTGAATGATTGAACCGATTCGTTTGATTCTTGGCTCATTGGATTCAGAAAAATCAAAGAAAAAATACAACATTCAGAAAAAAATCCTTCGAGCTGTAACTTTCTCATAATTCGAAGTGAAAGTTTTATAGCAAACGACAACTGCTACACTTAGGGATAAGTATCCTCGGTAGTCGCGCGCCATACTATATATACTACTACTACTTGGCGCGAGACTCTACCGAGTCTCCTGATGTAGGAAGCTAGTGGATTAAAACTATTGAATCTACGTATGAAATAATGTTAAGAAAAGTAGTCCGAGAGGATGAATGTGTAACAGAGCAGTGCGACTAACGCTCATGCGTTGCCACCTATATATCTGCGACTACGATTTTTTCTGCCACTCTTGGCATGCAGTGCGTCTAACGCTCATGCGTTGCCACATATGAATTTGCAAAATATATGTTTGGCGATAAATATGCAAGGTGGTATAGTACCAATAAAACCAGTGACAGATTTACTCATGGCGCAGTATTTTGTTTTTTCTCTGACGCCGAGAATTATCCAATGCTTTCCGATTTTGATTGCTATCTTTTATTTTATAGTATATTCTTGTTCTGCCGAAGAGCTTCAACAGAAACTTGTGTGGGAAATCTTTACACGGGCTTCGGAATTCAACTTTAGTACACAAATTGTATATGTTTTCCAAAAGTTTCGGTCCGGTTACCAATTTTGAAAAGTTTCTTTGGAAAACTCCTTCCAATTTGCATATGAGAATGAAGTAGTTATCATCAGGCATATACAATTTTCCATAGAAACTAGCGTCATTAGTGGTATAAGCCTTCATTTGACACAACAGTGTCGTTTCATCGAACATTTGATGTGCATTTGCATACTCATCACATGCTAAGCAAGAATGAACGGCCAAACATTGCCGCATAAGATAACCACAGACATATCGAGCTGCATTCTCTTCACAGACATCCTGCAGTCGATAGTCCGTGGAAATTTGTATGCGATCAAATTCGCTCTGAACTCTGTGCACAAATCTGTGATCAATAGTAGGTTAAGCTTATTAAATTAAGCAGGGACTACACAAAAGAATAGCCTGTTATATACTTTTTATATGTGTTTGCAAATATATAATTGTATTAACCATTGTTAATTAATAAAGAAAAGTTTAAATAAAAAGAAGTAGCCTGGTAATACCGTGAGTTCGTGTTCGGTTCCCGCGTTCGGTTCGGCTTACATCAAATAAGGCGCGAGTTCCTAACTTTTTGTCAATATACAATGAAGTATACAGTTTCTGAAATTCAATTGCTTTCTACACCCTTGAATTTTTCATCATCTACGATTAGTATCACAAGTTATGAAAAGGGAGGAATGACTATTAGTAAAAAGCTCATTCCAAATTCAAGATTCGAGGCACTCGTTCTGATAATATTGTCAAAGAACTTGTAAAGAAATATATACGCGACGAATTGAAAACCTTGTTTTCGATGTCGGTAAAAAATTAATACTTGGTACTGGATAATGCTCATGAAAATGGAGAATATTCATGTATTAGAATGAAAAAATTGTAGAACAAGGCCACTAAATATATGATTGAAAATGTAATACAGTATTAAATTGAAAGCAGCTTCCCATTATTTTTTATCTCGCAATGAAGCATGCACACGCCAAGTTTCTTTTTTTATTATTAGATCTGCAAGTTACATGGAAGTGTCATTGAATAAAATTTCGCTTTCTTGTATAATGTCTATTTCTTTCTGCAGCTTGAATATTTCTAAATGGAAAGTTGGATTTTCAATGATATCCATGTACATTTTTGGTATATTTTTGTATAGTGCCACAGTATTCCCTTCTGCAGTAGATCGCCTGACGCGAGGGCGGTCACCCTGGAGGGCAAAACTACGGCGAGCTCGCTTTTCCTAAAACTTGCTATACTATCTCCTGGGCGCCAGGTCTCCTTCCGGAGGCCGATCTTATTCTCTACTTGACTATCTCTTTGTCGCGAATTTGGAAAGAAGCGAAGCTCGACGGGGGGGGGGGGGGGGGGGTGAAGTAATCGAGGTCCAGCTTTCTGCTCAGGTTCAGGGATCAGGGGGGCGGGGATCCAAGGAAATCAGGACTTAGTCACGAGGCAGGGAACTCACGCGCCACGAGTTAGAACCTGACAGTCTTTTATTCACCCAGATGCAGCCGGCGAAACAGCCTTAAATCTAATTACACCTAAGCAGCTCGAGCTAGCGCGCGTTCGAACCTAGGCTATGAGAGCCCCTGTACAATCTATCTACGGCGGGAGGAACGGTATTCGCTTTGTCTACCCGCGTGGGAGACAACAAGTGGCGAGTCCGTAATGGCAGCCGAGCCGCGTGCTTGGCGACCGATCGCCCGCAAGACGCCGGACTTAGAGGCGACTAGACGAGTCGCCCCAAGAAAGGCAGAGCTAATAATAATTGGCTGAAGGCCCTAATACACAATAAGACTAGGTGTGAAATCGCGAGAAATTGACACTGGGATGACAAGTATAATAGCGGACGGCCGAACTGCATGAGGCGTACCTTATCTCTCCTACCACCTCCGACCGGCCCTTGCCTTCGGTCTCCTCTAGCCGGCCTCCTGAAACCCTTCGTATCACACGGCCTTCGTAGGCGGACTTGGTTGTCTCGTTGTAGTCCTCTGGGCTCTTTCTCTCTCTCTCTCCCTCTTTACAGGTTTTCCGCTGTTTAACTCGCTTGTATCTATGCTGCTTCCACTGCTAGGGTCGCACTCTAAGTGACGAGAGTGAGCTCCCTAAGTCGCCTAATCGCCTCACGTAGCGCTGCACGCCCTTGCCTGGATCCCTATTGGCGCCCCTAGCCACCGCTGGCGCCGGGCTCGATCTTGCGCGCTACGATCGAACTCGGCTGGGCTCATCGTGCGAAGGCTGGCGCTCCGGTGCCTTTGAACGAAATCGTTCACTCATACTCTGTCACAATCACGGGATTGAATTTGTGTTTCTAAGAAAGACTTTGCTTCCCGATTTAAACATTTGCTAGCAGTGTGAATTGTCTCTGGTAGTTACATCGACTGTCCCAAATTCGATAATTGGAATTAACAGTGTTCAGTAGTTTAGCGCAGTAGCTGTTAAACACTCTTACTTTGAAAACTACCAAGTAAAACGCAAACATGCATATCAAGCGGCTCTTCATTCAGGCGACGCTTCTTAAGATTACTAGGCTCCTATATAGAAATGCATTCGAATCGGAACGAACAGCGGAGGCTCTCTTATTGCCTATCCTTTGAATATTGCTAGCTACTAACTTTTCGTATTGAAAATGATCCTGAACCCTTAGCTTTGTCACCTACGAGAAAGAGAAAGAGATAAAGGAAAAGAGGGAGGGAGAGAGACAGAGAGTCAATCGCTGAGTCTTCTGCAAGCGTTGAACCTGAACTTGGAAAGCAGCGGATGGAAAGAATGCTGCCTGCCATAAATACCCAGATGTTTTACAATTCTCCGCGACAGAATACCAGGCAACGAGTGCCTTCGAAAACTCTCGCTAGCATTGAAATTGGACACCCTTTGTCATTCTTCATTCTTCCGGTACTACTCGTCAATGCGTAAATGAAACATCCAACCTTTTCAATTGGCACTCCGTCCACGATGACGATATCTTCAAAATTTATTGGAGTCTGAATGGACAGCGAGGGGGAAGACTCTTACTATTCAATGCATCTTACTAGCTTACTACACTACAGATACCGACTAATAATAACAACATATGTGATAAATTACGCAAAGAACATCGACGAATACATTTTTGTTACGATAAAATACAATTTAATCCCAATGTCCGCGTTTTCAGCGTTTGAGCCCACTGGGCGCCGTCCCAACGCTTTGATAACGCTGCAATTTCCGGTTGCCAACGTAGCGCGCTGATTGAGACATTTTCCAACCCAAAATCATTTCATATAAGCGAGCAAAAGCGGGAATTCCGAAGCATGATTCTTACCGTATTGCGGCTATGTTGTTGATATGCAGAGCGGATAGCTGAGTAGTTTGGTTCCTTTAAATGAGAGGGCTACTCTGCGCTGTTTGACAATTTTGACAGTAAGTTCTAGGGTTAGGCATACACGCGATGCAGATATACTTCACAAAAATATGATTTTACAAGACTGCCCTACCGTTGCTTACGTTTTTTAACTGTGGGATTTATCGGATTCTAATAAATAGTGCAACAATATTCCAAAGTCTTTACCAAATGCAGTGTCTTTTTATTGAAATATTCTTATGCTATTATAATAATTTGGGCCGTTCCTACTAAGAATGAGAGCCTACATAACTGTGTTGTTTTTGATACTGTAAAATGATCATGAACAGTTGATCTTCTGGTTTTTGTATGTTTCAAAAAATTTAAACTCAACAACCAAACGCTTGGTAAATACAGCTGTTTGAGTTTGGATTAATAGACATTTATTCAATAATGTGGTAGCAAGCCTCTTGTTATCGCGTTTAGCAAAAAGAAAAGAGGCTAGAAACGCACAACGGTGGTGGATGACTGAGTTGTTCACGAGAAGAGTCGACAATGCGTACAAAAACTTTGTGCGTATGTCACCGACGTGTTTCGAGTATTTGTTGACTAAGATTGGTCCGCAAATAGCGCGCCAGGAAACCCATTTAAGTAAATTCCAAGATAGGTAAGTGGTTTTCAACAACTACGAAAACTAGTAAAAGCATTTCTAAGTAATAATTTCCAAATATGGGAAAAGATTTTACATTGTATTTAACACATAACGTTTACTGTTTGGACTCTAGATTAGCTATAACGCTACGATATCTGGCAAGTGAAGATTCCTATACGAGTTTCCAATGCCTCTTCCGAGTCTCGAAGCAGTCGATAGGACGAATCGTCCCGGAAGTTTGCCGAGCTGCGAGAAAATATTAAGGTAGAAGGGATGGTATATTAACGGAGAAATGTTTTGAGTATACAAAAAAGGCTCTTTATTACTAAAATTTTTAACTTTATTAATCTCTCAACTAACCTAAACTAACTAACCTAAAATTCATTGTTATGCAAATCGTCTGTGGTCGGTGACGACGTATGGGGTGCAACACGTGACCTCTGTTTATGTGGTGCTTGCGAGTACGGGGACAGCGTAAGTGGTCGCGGGTAGAGGGACTAACATTCGTGAGAGTGTACTGCGGGAGGGGTGACTGTGTAAATTTGAGGCGGGTATATTGGGGAGGCTTGGTGCGCCTGTTGTGGTGGGTAACCTGCCTGACGCGGATGGTATGCGGGGCGGGGGGGGGGAGGAGGGGGGGCTGTCGAATTAAAATGGTGGGGAACATTGGTTTGACGAGGGGCTACGCGGGTCCCGTACAGCTCATGTTCGGTTCTCATCACGAGATCTAATATTGAGTGTTGAACCCTCATATATACATCTTGCGGAAATCGCTTTAGTCTACTCTCCAAAAAATTGCAAAATATATGTTCGTCCGACAACGACGACGATGATATATTGAGGGTGGCTAATTTTTCCGCCGCCGTTCTCAAAATCACCAATGTTTTGGCGGCAATCGGGTCCTTATTTGATCGGTTGTTTTTTGCCCGCGACGGTGGGTGTATGTTTGGGGGGGCCTGTCCTGATGGCCCAGGTTCGCGATCATCAATTGCGACGTTAGGTTCGTCGCCATCATCCATTGTCTCCTGGAAAGAAAATTAATAATAAAAGAAGTTGTATTTTCACTTTGTCGCGTGAATGATTCCGATTTGTGGACAATGTAAACTACTCTGCCATTCCAAAGACTTACTCGGTTCGCGAGAAATGATTTTCTGGAGCGATCATATTCCAGCGCGAGCGCACCGGCGAGGTAGCACGGCGCGGTGGGGTTACTCGCAGGTATTTTGGTCAATCGGTGTGGTGGGGGACCGAAACTTTTATAGGATATTTTAACTCCTGCGAGACTCCAATGCTTCTACCAGATCAATTGAGCGAGTGTTGGTGCGCTGATAACGGAGCTGTTCATTATTATTAATAAAAAACCATTTCTATTCCACGTGATGCTCGCGGACATCGAAGACAGCGTATTTTCTAATTTGTCGGGACAACCTTTCTGCTATTTTTTTTAACTAACTTCTACAACACTAGTGCCATACGAGAACAATATGTAATGTGTTTGTTCAGCTCCCAAGAAATCACGCTGCTTGGCTCAGTATCAGCGACAAATTTGAGGAATTGTGGAATCTGCCCCATTGCGTGGGCGCTATTGATGGAAAGCACGTCGTGCTGTAGTCCCCACTCCACTCTAGCAGCGATTACTACAACTAAAAAATATTTTTAAAAAAATGTGACTGACTTCGAAAAACAGACAGAGGTCCAAAAAGCTGAAAACTAAAAACTGACAGAGTTCCAAAAAGCTGAAAACTAAAAACTAACAGAGTCCCAAAAAACTGAAAAGTAAAAACTAAGCAGCACCAAAAATGCGCTGAAAAGTAAAAAATAACTTGTTGTTTTTATGGATACAGAAATTTGCAGTCATAATATGCGATTTTGGCAACCTTCTTTGGCAACTCCATTAAGCCTAAATATGCTGCAACTTTTCGGAGGCGGCGCAAATATCAGTAAAATATTACAAAAATGACGAAGCCCTGAGACTGCAATCTCGAAATACTCGTGGTCTCTATACACAGTCTGTACTGCTAAGTGGACTATATACATAATCTGTACAAGTTGAACGGCCGAAGTATACCCTATCTAATATGCTAATATTGTCAACATTCACTACCCTGGTATACGACAATTCCGTACAATTCTGATATCTCATAGATGTAGGCTAATCTAACAAATACGCATATACGTGAACAGACTGCAGGCAATAGAACTATCGTTACTCTCGTGTGTATCATTTTGTATTCGTCTATTATTAAAGTCAGAATTAAAATCCGAAATCATTAAAGCCTGTCTGTGCTTGGGCAGATGGATATATAGGGATAGAGAAAGATCGAGAGAGAGAGAGAGAGTACGAAAGCAAGAGTGAAAAAGAACGGGTAAGAAAGAGAATATGGATAAGCGCGGGTAAGACACACAATTGCCAGCAATATTTTACTTATATTTGCGCCGCCTCCGAAAAGTTGCAGCATATTTAGGCTTAATGGGGTTGCCAAAGAAGGTTGCCAAAATCGCATATTATGACTGCAAATTTCTGTATCCATAAAAACAACAAGCTATTTTTTACTTTTCAGCGCATTTTTGGTGCTGCTTAGTTTTTACTTTTCAGTTTTTTGGGACTCTGTTAGGTTTTAGTTTTCAGCTTTTTGGAACTCTGTCAGTTTTTTGTTTGTTTTGTTTTAAGACACGCCGCGCCTGTGCGAAAATCGCGACAGTTACAATTTCTTTAAATTGCGGACGAAGAGGAAGCACCGCACCAGATCGTTATCACCATGAGTACTAATAAAGTAATTACAAGTTTTAGAAGTTTTAATTATATAAATCACGGAAGCCAGTATTTAATTATCGTACCCACATTTTCATTAATTTTAGAAGCAGTCCAAGCGAATTAGGCGGTCGGTTTCGAAGCCGGCCCGCTATAATTCGACTTCAGACGAGGAGCCCGTGCGAAAAAGGAAGACGAGGACCAAGCCAAAGGATATGAACGAGGAGATTTCCGACATAAGGGCCATGTTGGAGGGCGACTCCACACATTCACACATTATCATTACCACAGCCACACACACATACACCCCATTCACACAGTCATACACTCAGGTATCGCTGACAGGTTTGCCTTCACAATTCCCCAACCCACTCGCTTTAACCACTCATCCACACTCTTTTGCAAACACACATTCACCTGGCCCACCGTCAGACACACACCCTCCAGACACTCATCCACCCGCTTCACACGCAAATACATACATTACATCCACACGCACACAACATATTACATGTGATCGGGTCAACTCACCCGAGGTTCTTATTTTAGCAGACCGCAACAGAAATCAGGAAAGGCCACAGAGTTCGGAGTGCAGCATGCAGTCTGGCAATCCAGACGTCAGGTATGATGTTCGCATTCGCATACATATTCACCGTAAAAACACTTTCTAATAAATATTTACGTTTGTTTGTAGGGCGCTGCATGTCCGCATAGATAGACTAGAGGCGATGCTAATTTGAGTATGCATTACGTTCTTACTACCATGAAATTCAGTTGCATCTGTGTTTATAGAACATCAAATAAGACGCAGAATGAGATCCTGAAGCGGCTGGACCAGTTTGTTGTGGCCATGGAGAAGCAGCGGCAGCAGCAGCAGCTAGGCGTTGAGGAGAAGCCGGTCCACCTCCCCATCCGCACGGAGGCAGCGATGGAGGAGTTCCAACATATAGATGATGCCGCATTCCAGCGTACAGTAAGCACAACTAGTTCAAGCTTTTATGTCATTGTGCGATGTGTATGTGTAGTAATTATATTAATTATTATTTCTTCTGTTTAGGTCCAATCCTTCGTTTTCCTTGGCGGTTTCTCCCTAAAGGAAACGATTAATATATGTTTCAAGGAGGCCTTCGCAGACGAGGTCCTAACCTCTTATTCGTGGTTCGGTGGGAATAAGAGGTGCCTCAAGGACTCGAGGATGCTGAGAGCCATTCATGGTACATATTATTTCTGTAGTGACAATTACTTTTTTCTATCATGTATTTTACTTACAATTAATTTACAGCTGCTCTTCTCCAAAATCGCTACTTCGCGAAACCAGCAAACAGCGAAGTAGCGATTACACTGCGGGCTGCACTAAAGTCGGCGAAAGATAGGGCCCGTTGAGCAAAGGGCCGTGCAGCTCGCCTCCAGGAATATCCGGAGGATCCGGAGGAAAACGATTTTTGGCAGGACGAGGGTGTCTGAAAAGGTACGTATGTTGTACATTAATGGAGTACAACAGAGGCGGGAGAGTACAGATTTACTAACTCCGATTTCCTTGCAGATTCTCCTCCGCGCCACAGCGCACAGGGGCGCTGCTGTTCACTGAAAGAGCCCTGAACCAGGACTCGGGATGGCCTACAGCCTCCCCGAGCTGGATGTAAGGAAATGCTTAACGAGCGTGGACCAGAGTCCGTGCAGATGTGAGAAATCTGTTGTGGGTGGAAGGTGGGGGGAAAAAAATACATTTATGTAATTTTATGTGTGTAATTTATGTCATTTTATGTATGCAATGTATGTAATTATTTCTATAGATAAGATTGATATGTATATAAATTTGTATTATAATAAATAAACAACAATTAATATATATATACTTAAATTACATTACAAACATTAATATATACACGATCTGACATCCGTTTCTCAAAAGACGCATTTTTTTACTTCAGTATATGCAAATAGTAGACTTTCTCGGAAGTCTTTCTGTATGAAAGTCGTTCCTAATTCATGCAATCAGGAGACTCGGTAGAGTCTCGCGCCGAGTAGTAGTATATATAGTATGGCGCGCGACTACCGAGGATACTTATCCCGAAGTGTAGCGGTTCTCGTCTGCTGTAAAACTTTCACCTTGAATTACGAGAAAGTTACAGCTCTAAGGATTTTTTTCTGAATTTTGTATTTTTTCTCTGATCTTTCTCAATCCAATGAGCTAAGAATCAAGCGAATCGGTTCAGTCATTCAAGAGATATGAATTTCTCCTGCTTATTTTTCTCGTAGTAAAGGCAAGGCGGATTAAGAGTCAGCAGTCTTTTCAGGAATTCCTAAAAATGTGGCTTTTTTCACACCAGTTGGCACCACGGTGAATTGTCGCGTTACGTTACCGATCTATGATCTGTAATCTGTGTCATACCGACACATTGGTTACGCCGGTCATGCCATGGTTGGTTATGTGCCATAATGGTCATATGATATACTCCGATTTTATTATTTTATTCCAGATTCCATGCTTTATTTAGTTAATAAAAGAGTATACTGTCCTTGCCCCGATCCTAGTGATCTTGTGTTTATTATTAAGAATTATGAAAGAAATGTCAATCAAAAGTGTTAAGTGCAAAACTCACAAACCACTGTATCTATTAAAAGAGTGCTGATTACCAATATTTAAGGAAATACTAGCTATTCGTAATCAGTACTTGCTCAAGCTAATTTCAGCAGTTTAGGTGTTTGCTCCATCAGCTAGGCACACAACACTCAACGTACACTAAACACAACTAAACTTTGTATGACCTGCGTATATAGTTAACAAAATTTAAATAATTGTTTGACCTAACGCTTTACAATTATGATATTAACTAAATGATATGCTCATACGTAGTCTAATTTAGTTGTGACTGTCAAGTTTGTCGCTCAAGGAACACTTTACTAAAATGACATAAGCGAGTAATAAGTACCAATTATACGTCATTTAGGAATTTCATCACTTTAGATTGTGCATTGCTTGAGCTATGCATTTGGCAGTCAATAGCTTATCTAATCTGAAATATAAATGTGTCCTAGCTATTGGTAGTGCTATTGCTGATCTGGATCTGAATTATTGTACGTTAACACTTTACAAATTATATTATTTCTGACTGCCAAGTGTGTAGTTCAAGGAATATTTCAGTTAAAGAGCTAAGATCATGTAAAGTAAGTTTTGTGGTGTACTACCTACTTATTGTTAGTAAACTCCAGTATTAAAGGTTGCACTTCCTTGAGTTTATGTACTTGAGAGGCAGGATACACTAAAATTAGACAGCATATGAGGGCGGCTTATCCCCTATAATGTATAAAGTGTGAAGGAAAATGTCATTCTAGCAACCAAGAAAATATATGAAATTTGACAGTTTTTTAAGACAACATAGTGCAATACAAAATGCAATACATAATTTGTTTGGAGGCCTTTATTGTATATGCTTTGAAGCATTTACTATTTTTTTCTCTGATTTTCGACAAAATGGCGAAGCTAGAGCTCGTCCAGTGAAACTGTATAGTGTTCTGCCGCTGGAAAGATTTCTTCTCTAACCTAAAACAATAAAACAACCATTGTTCAATTTTGTATAAGCTTGACTTGAAAAGTATGTATCAAATTGAAAAAAGATTGCTTTTTGTTGTTTCTGTTGTGCGCCGTTTTAACAAAAAGCAATATTTCTTATTTCGCTACGTCCTTTTCGAATGAAGCTTATACAGAATTGAACAATGTTTGCTTCATTGCTCCAGATTGAAAATTAGAGAAGAAATCTTTCTGACTGTAGAACACAAACATGGCTTCACTTTAAAAAACTCTACATTTTTCAAAGCATATAAAAGATTCTAAACATTCGTGAAAGCATATAAACCCTCCCAAAAACATTAAAATGTAAAAAAAGCGCCAAGTAGTCTTGTCCCTCACCCCAAAAACACTTCGCTTCTTCACAATTTGTACATACTCTTAAAGAATATTCTTAAAAAATGAACGACCAAAAAGACATGAAATCATCCTCCCAAAAACATTAAAATGTAAAAAATGCGCCAAGTAGTCCTGTCCCTCACCCCAAAAACACTTAGCTTCATTACAATTTCAACATACTGTAAGAATATTCTTAAATGAACGACCAAAAAGACATGATATCCTCCCAAAAACATTAAAATGTAAAAAAAGCGCCAAGTAGTCTTGTCCCTCTCATCGTCAAAAAACATCTTGCTTCACAAAAAAATGTGCCTCATTCTACAAAAATAATACTCTGGTGAAAAATTATTATTCATTCTACCACCTCTACCAAATTGACCAAAAACGTAATTGATATCATTAAAATGCCAAGTCTTCATCAAAACACTCTAATCCCACAAGGGATTGAATATTTCAAAAAAATGAATGTCATACAGATACAGATCTAAATATTCTACAAACAAAGAAGAACAGGATATCAATGTGAAAACCAACCCTTCAGTCACAAATATAGAGCATTAAACAATCGTGAAAATTAATTAAAAAATATATCTCTTCTGTTCGTTCAATTTATCAAAGAAAACGTACTACTTGGCCCGCCCGGTTCTTCACAAATCGAGTTTCAAGTCTTTCACACGGCAAACGAATGGAATATTATACCTGAGGATAATATGACAGAATGTGGAATGTAATTTTCTTAATGATAAGACTCTAGTTTTGAGGGGTCAGGTTTTATTCCGTTTTTGCTAATAACATGTCCTAGGTATATGGTCTCTTTACGTAAGAAGTGACATTTAGAGGGTTGTAGTTTTAAGTCATTTTCGCGAAGTTGTTTGAAAAGAGATTCGAGACGTTCCTGGTGTTGTCGTAGTGAACATCCATAGACTACTATGTCATCTAAGTAGACGAAGCATTTAATTCCCTGTAGTCCTGTCAATACTGAATTCATGAGCCTTTGGAAAGTTGCGGGAGCATTTTTTAACCCGAAGGGCATTCTATTGTATTCGTAGTGTCCATAAGGAGTTGAGAATGCGGTTTTTTCGCGGTCTTCCGTCTTCATGGGAATTTGGTGGAAACCTGATGCTAAATCTAGCGTGGAAAAATATTTGGCTCCTCCTAATTGGTCCAAAATGTCCGTAATATTCGGTAGGGGGTACGAGTCTCCTGCGGTGACGCCGTTTAGTTTTCGAAAATCAACAACGACTCTAAATCTGGGTCGGCCTGTAGCGTCTGGTTTTTTAGGGACAACTAGTAGAGGGGAGTTCCACGGGCTGGAACTGGGGCTGACTATGCCTTCCTTGGCCATTTCTTTAACTTGCTTTTCTACTTCAGTTTTCTGAGTTTGTGGGAGTCTGTACGGTCTAGTGTTAATAGGAGTAGTGTTATCTATTAGGGGTATGGCGTGTTCGGTCTTGTTAATGCATCCTAATTTGTCGCCTTCTAGGTAGAATATATCGTTATATCGTTCGCATAGGTCAATTAAACTCGATTTCTACTAGGTTACGTGGTGATTCGGATTCAGCTGCTATCGTGTTAACCCTATATGAACCGATTGTCGTGTCGTTGTCCGGCCTTCCGTCAGACTCGGGCTGACGAGGTGTGGCGCGTGTCGCGTCTTGGGTTTCAGCTTGCTGGCTGGGTTCTCGAGAATTATTGCGTGTTCGCGGGGGCCGCTCCGTCTGGTTCCTCTCGTTTGCGCGCTGGCGTGCGCGGCATTCCTCGAGCGTATGTCCGGCCTTTTTGCAGTATCTGCATGTCACGGTTACGCGTTGAACTGCCCTGTTATTGGATTGCGCTCGGGAGTTATTGGAACGGTGTGAGGGTTGGTCAGTAGAAGGACGGGGCGTGCTTAGGCGTGTATAACAATTATTGGCCATGTGGCCTATTTTATGGCATCTTCCGCACTTTGGTGCGTCGCGTGACTGCTTATCGCGAGTATTCCCTCGGTAACGCGAGTGGTTATTTGTGCGAGGGGGACCTAGTCCTAGAATCCGTTCTTCCTCGATGGCGGCTGCTATCGCCGATTGCAGGTTATTAAAAGTTCGCGTTCGGATTATTAGTCTGAGTTGATCCTTCAATTCTCGAGTGAAATAGCGTAAGGCTTGTTTTTCTAGGAGATTTTCGACGGCTGAACTCTGTGACGTGTCAAGGGTGTCCTCGATAGACAGTTCTTTCATTTCGGCTAATAGCCTTTCCATTCTAGACCCGAAATGTTGTACGCTATCTCCTTCTCTCTGTCTACAGCTACTGAAGTCGGTCTGTACAGTGTCGGATGACCTTTTGACGGCGAATCGCGTTTTGAGTAGGCAAGTTAATTCCTCGAAGGTATCGGTTGTTTTGTGTTGCAGTTCTCGCAAGGCTCTACCTTTTATTTTGTTTTTCAAGATAAGTCGCAGGAGTCGCGGTCGGTCGTTTTCGGGTGCGCACTCTAAGGCGCAATCGACGTCGTTGAGGAATGCGAGTAGGTCGGAGCCTTTGTCTCCATCAAATACTCCGATTAGTCCGAGCGCGGTTACAACTCCTCGGATCGACTGGTTATTTGAGTCACTGGGACCTTGTCCTGAATGTGACATGGCAAATTCGTTTCCTACTAGACTGAAGTCGTGTCTTTCAACAGGGTATCGGCGCTGTGACGGTACGACGACGCTCTCGGGTGTTGTGTGGGCGCTCGACCCGGAGGCGCGATATGTGTCGGTGCTAGTGTCTAGCTTCGGAGCTCGCACGCGGCGTCGTAGATGGCCGGTGTTGCCCAGGGAAGTGCGCGCCTCTACTTTTATAGGGTCTACTGGATTGAATACGAGCCTCTTATCAAAGAAGGACTCTAGTGATCTAGAGCATGACCTTCGCTTAGGGAGAAGGTACCTGAGGGCAAGTGCGTCTTCCGTAGGCATGCAAGGGCCGTGTGAAGGCTCTGGTTTACAATATATATATTTTTTCGGATATCGCTCGGGCGATTCGAATTTTCTGTTTACTCACAGGATGGCTGGCAGGCGCATGCTGCTGGTAGACGACCGCTGCTGGCCGTGAGGTGTCGGTTGATGTAACTGGAGTCGGCGAGACGATGGTGTCTCCTTATCGCCTGTGTCGTACAAGGTGTTGTCGGCGAGTCGGGATCTGGTGCTCCTTATCGCTCGTACAGGGGACCAGGTGTCCTTGGCCCGTGGATGGATGGTGCGTACCTTCTCGGTACCTCTCCGTCGTCTCCGCTCGGCCAAAGGTCCTCGGATCAGCAATGGCACGTTGGTGACGTCCGTTCAGGCTTGATTATACTTTTCCCGTTAGCTAGGCCGTCTGGCCGTCTCTGACGAGAGAGCGGCTGTCTGGTGAAGTGCAAACGTCTCCTAAGAGCTCGTTCGTGTCTCCGGTTTGGTGGTCCTGCCTGTCTCTACCTCAGCAGAGATTGACTTCTAGGTCGTAGGTAACACTGGCACTCACGCCACGTTACGGTTTTCAGCAGGCTCACAATTTGACTTCGACGGAGCAGATCCCACCGCTGCCACCATTTAATGTTGTGCCCTGCGTGGTGACGGCGCAGAGCGGGTAGCGGGATCGGAGGAAGTCAGGCTCGTAGCGTTTAAAGGATTGGAATCCACCGGGATTAAACCCAAAACTTAAGGTTTATTGATAAAGTATAATCAAAGAACTGACAAGAGGTACAGAGTAGCTCGCTGATACGCACTGATGTGTTCTGATCGAAATCTGGATAGCGAGTCCCCGTTTGGGAATTCGGTTGATGGTTTTGTTCGAGGCAGGCGTTGCCTTGGCACGAGGCGCTGATTAGGCGAAGCGACTGAGTGCCTCGTTGCTAAACGTGACTTAGTGGCTAGACGCTTGTTATTGATATCATAATGTATCATGGACTTTGGACACTGCATTATCCTCTCGAAGAAAGGATTTGACGATGTAGCTAGTTTGTGCAATCCGAGAGCCAGCTTTGGGCTCGGGCGCAACAGTGTTTCTACACATATAATAAAATTATGCCATTTTTTCTTATTAACATATATACCAAATATTTTGCGAGAGGTTTCAAAAAGTGTAAAAATTACAAAGAAATTATAATCTGCTCTTCTCAGTCTGCTTTTAGACAACTACAGTGAGTTCAATTAATATTCTGACATTCTCGTCTTCGACAGATAATTGTTGAATACGGTTGTTTATAATAGCATTAACTAATTGATTGTTTGTTACCAAATTCAAACACATATCGTGATTTGTGGAGACACATTTATTTATTTGATGCTAACTCTTTGTTCTATAAGCAATAAACGATATGCTCAGAATATTCGCGAAAATATTCGGACACATGCTGTGTATAACATGTATTTTAATGGAAGTTGAACGAAACCGATAAAAAAAAGTTGTTTTTCCTGCATTGGTCGAGGACGTCGCAGTAACAAAATTTTAACAAACGCTTTCACTCGTCTTCATACATTTGGAATACCGGATAAACACGGGAAGCATGTGGCTATCCGAATATTTATGCGAGTCACTGTAAGTAATTTCATAAAAAATTTTAACGTTTTTCTTATCGATTTCAACTCTTTAACTTTAATGCTAGCTTCAGAGTTCTGAAAGTGTTAGAGTTTAACATATGAAATTTCAACTTTGTCGGAAAGTTGAAACGTGCGAACGCCATAGTTCAAATCCATAAGAAAAGCATTGAGCTAACAATAAATTTGAACTTTACACAAAAAAATACATTTAAGCTACGTTTTCACTTGAGCATAAAAATATCGACAATGATAATTGTTATTACTTGAGAATTTTTAGATGTGCTTTTATTTATTGTCAAAAATCACTCTTAGTTGTCTCACGACAGTAGCATAAAAAAATTAATGGTATGGTGTATCTAGGGAAATTCGAAGTAGTTCGTGCGCCCCCCTAACCACCAACCCACCAATTTCATCAAAATCATTTAAAAATAATCAAATTTGAACTGCGCTTTCCGGAGATTCAGTTCAGAGAAATTTTATGTGACACAAGACTTAATACGGTTACCATATAATTCAGAATTGAGTAACGTTTCTCCGAGATTTTGCATTTCTCAATTAATCAATAGGCGTCCGGTATCTGTCACGATTCATTTCGTGTAAGCTCACGCGACGCGCGACACAAGTGACATTACACGACTACCAAAACAATTACGCAATGTCGGTATTACCGGTAATTCGGTGGTAAAAAGCTAGCTAACTTTAATCTTTAAATTGCGTCAGATTTTGGATATGACTCCTAAATATACGTAGTAGAAATTTTAAGAATATCCTTGAAAGAACGAATCAATGCCATAACTGGTTTAATTTCCCACATGATACAACATTGTAAGTTGTAAGCCCAAGTCACGGAAATTTCCGCTCCTCGAGTAGCGGTTTGCCGGGGAGAGAGGAGTGGGATTGGGACAAAACATCGTCGCACAGGACGATGTTCGTTTGGAAGTTGAAAGCCCATTCCGTTGTACGAGCCCCTGCAAGGCGGATGCGTCGAGATCGTTGCGTGAAGATTTTTGCATTACTTCATATTCAAAGATTTTCTAACAGGCATTCGTGCAACATTAATAGTTCAAGTGTGTTCAAAGTGGTAAATCGCGGTCCACATAATAAAGAAAAATCTGTGTCAGTGCGCGAGTGAGGGTGAAGGCGAATTCAGAAAAAGAAAGCGAAATGCGAACGTGCGAGGGGATGCGTGAGTTGAAGTGTATAATATATGCTTTTAATTATTAGTCCTAAACCATGGTATTTTTTGCTATATTATTTGTGTGGCCAACTTGAAGTATCTAAGGACTCCTGCTCACGAGAGACTATCGATGCCCGATTGTATTGTCGGTTGGAATGTTCATTATGTATTCTTATGCACCATTGCATATGGGTGACTAAAATGACAGACCGACCTAAAAATAAAAATTCATAGTGAACAATCTAACCGACAAAAAGGTCGGCCATTGGTAGTCTTCCATGTGCGGTAGCGCTATATTGTTCATTACGAACTTTTATTTTTGTCCCTGTCCGTTTTTTTAGTCATCCACGTGCGGTGGTGTATAAAAATACATAATGATCATTCCAATTGACAAAATTATTAGCTATTGATAATTTAAAAAGTTCAAGCAATGCCAAGTAATTCGATTTTGTTAGTATGAAGTATCCCTTAATCCAGTTTTGTCTGTAGTATTTATTATCATTATTCACAAAAACATTTACACATAGGAAAATCATGTGCCGTTAAGTATGAGAGTCCTTTATGATAAATTTAAAGCAAGTTTTTTTTCTGTTATGGTTTAATATAAAACCACGATATGACATCTGAGTGGGTATGACATTATTATAAAATTGTCGTCCTAATGCCATGAAATGTTTACTATGTTCAAAATGTTTACAGAATTTTTTACAGGTACAAGGTTTTACAATCCCTTGTTACATTGTTGTACGAGTGCATCTACTTTCATAAATCCTTTATTACATAATATACGTATGTATAATAGAGCGTTCGTCTGACTTTGTCACTTATAGTCTGATTTATCGATTTGTTAGTCGGTGTGATCTTAAATGTAAATTGCTATCATCCACAAGAGCCACCGCGACAATGTATGCTTTGTGGTACGCTTGCCAGATGTGCATTTACCAACACATACTCTCGGCGGACTGGCAAGTCCAAACCTGTCTGTTACCAAGCAACGATTTGTGTTTGTTTCTTGCTAATAACACGTACAGCTATAGATAAATGTTATTAAGTATTTTCTAACTGTGAAATAATTTGAGTGTATTTTTGGCGTGTACATGCACAATGCAAATACCACTTTTTTCAATTACGTAATTTCATCCTATGTGCAACACAGTCTGAAATGATGGTCATACAATATAATATTATACTGAACGAGCATCTTTAATAACCTTTCCGGAAATTTACTTTTTAAGAGAGCATTCCTCCTTTTTCGCCTGTTTTAATTATGACTTTTGGATCGTTTTGTTAATAATTAGGCAAGAACTAAATTTTCCTATACTTTATAGATGTATATTTGTTGCGAATACCATTATTGGCGATCCAATTTTCTAC
Source organism: Ectemnius lituratus (assembly GCA_910593735.2). Lineage (NCBI taxonomy): Eukaryota > Metazoa > Arthropoda > Insecta > Hymenoptera > Crabronidae > Ectemnius > Ectemnius lituratus. The sequence goes on from OU343037.1 coordinate 3,029,092, forward strand.
TTTATAGAACTAAATTTGATCGCCAATAATGGATATACGCCGTTGAAACTGGTATGATTATACGGTGTTGAATAATTTTAATATAAAAGAGTATTTACCGAGTCTTTTCCACTTATTGACATTTATTTATAATATCAAATTGTACCAATAATTGGAACTTGAGTGTGAAGAGGATGATTAAAAGGCAAGTGACTCACCCTGTACATCCATATACAACCTCGATGATTTTTTAAAAGCCGTTATATGTTGAGGCTAAGAACGACACAATACGGAATGTGTACAACTTTCAAAATTCCAGGTACTGTAAAAAGCCTCCCAGTTTTAGATATTTTTGTTTGGAAAGATTTGTGAACTTTTTAGTGAATATTGTTTGTTTTTTTGGTACGTAGTATTTTACCTAGTACTACTATTTTTTAATACAAAAATGATTAAAAATTTAGGGAATGTTAATCATGTTTTGGAAGCTTTTTCTTTTTTACGGTAGATATTATTACCTGGAACCGGACTCTCTAAAAACAAAATTTGTTCGTTTTCAATTTCCGATTAGATTATGTGTGAACTTAGCCCCGCATTTTTTGATAATTCAGTTTTTCTTTATTATACTTCTTTTTACTAAGTTAGTACCCATTGTACCGCAAAGAATATAACCAGATTGTTCCCCCATTTGGGAATAAAATTCTATTACAATTGAATAGTGGCGTCGCTTTCGTTTCCGATCATTCCCATTAATTTTTTGGTCCACATGGTAAAGGCAGTGAAATGTATCATTTTTTGTAGAATATTCTTAGAATGTCAACGAAAACTAGGATTTTTGTTGAACTCAAAATGCTCTTGTAGGAGGTGGAACAAAACTACTTAACGATTTTTTGTACATTTTTAATGTCTTTTTAGGCGATATCATAACTTTTTGATCGGTAATAGTAAGAATGTATACAAAATATATTTGTTTCTTATTTGTGGAGTGGGGGCATATGTATATGGGATGCAGGATAATTTGGTAAAGGTGGTACGATTGAATAATTTTTGTACAATTTGTCCTGTACAAAAAGTGAAAGTTCTTTACTTAGTTTTGAAATAGTCGTAATAACATTAATTGCGCTCAAAATAAAAAATAGGCATCTTTTGCACTTCTCGGCCTTTTTTATAAAATTTTGTCATCGTCAATGGTAATGAGACTATTCTTGTTATCTCTTACGAAACACGAGTAATGTCCACGGTGATTGTCGTTTGTGTCATAATAAAATATAAAACTTATTGCTCGATATGTTTTTTACGCTAATTGTATTTTTGTCATATGCACGCCTACAATACTATATTTTTTCATCTTTGTAATTCCGAAGTTGTTTGTTTGAAAAAGGCAACAATTAAATTAGTATAACACAACTAGTCATGGTAATATCAATTTTAAAAATCATCTTGTACTGCTACAATGATTGCACGAAGAGTCATTTGATACATACCAGTCGCAATACATTTTAATCATTTCTTGCATGTTTGCGCTCTTTCATTCGAATGTATGTAACGGTACTGTAAAGATTACATTTTTTTTTGGATATTAGTAGTCATTCATACTCCATAATTTTCCTAATACTGTCGCGGCTATTTATAAGATAAAGTAAAAATTCAGATTGTTCATGAAGTTAGCGGTGCCTTTTTTTGATAGCTCCAAAATAATAAATGTGCTGAATGTGTTCAGTTTGTGCTGTTTTGTGCCGCAAACCAAATTGAAATATTTTGAGAAGTTGAGGTGTTACGAGCAACTTTTGAATCGTGAGCAACTAACATTAGCATTGATTTTTATAACTTTCCGCCGACAGTTGTCCAGTTTATATAAGGGCAACACTTGTACTGTCGTTGCTCTTTGTAGAACCGTTAGAGCTGCCTGCAATGGCAGATTTATAATTAATAATTTGACACAAACTGTCAAATAGGCACGTGTTTCTCAAGATTGTGCTTCTGCCATTACCTGTCACAGTAGGAGGATAATTGCTGTTAACTATAATGACTAATTTTACAGAGTTGTCTATAGTGTGGAATCAAATTGCGGCTCTGGATCTATGTATTTTGCAGCTTTTACATTTGAATTCTTATTCCGTCAGTTTTGCTCTTGGTGGAACTCGCATAACTCCTTCAACTCTTCTTCTTCTCCTTCTTCACTATCGGTATGAACTCTTTTCCGAGTACCATCTCTTACTTGTGTCCGGATCACGTCGAGCGTTTGACTAACACAAGCCAATTTTAATTTTCCAGTAAACGAAATAATGTGAATCCTCAGAAATTTATTAATGTGCATAGGTCCGGGATGATGTTTTAAGATTCGTGCCTTTAAGTCGTTAAATTCAGATTCGACAGCGGCTGCCATTGGACGAATGGAACCGTAGCTCAATATGGTTGGCACTACATCCGAAAATAACGGAAAATACAGCAGCAATGACTTCAGCTTTTTCACCACGAATAGGCAATAAAAACCATTTAAATCTTTGGCTTCTTTTTCCTGTCAAATGTTCCTCTGTATATTTGCGTAGAGATTGTTTGATCGTTTAAATATATCTGTATTTTTACTGATTTCGAAAAGGAGGAGGTACTCAATTCGACCGCTGTATATATACATATGTTTTTTTTTCTTCATCTGCAGTGTCCAAGTTCAACTTCAGGTTCGGTTTTATCTTCCATTATTTCTTCTTGAACACTACCTCTAATGGAGTGAGTTAGGAACTCTTTTGCAGTCGAACTAGAATTTCTTGGTGCCTGATTTGAATTCATGAACAGTGTCAGTAAAGCTTTGGTATGTCTCTTAATGCCCTCAAATGTAGTTTGCTCTAGAAGGGCAACCAAACTTCTAATGTAAAAGGTTTTCAACTTATTTGGTCCCCCAGCCAAACACTCCATCTACGTATCATTTTTATAAAATGGCATATATCCAGCTGCAATATGCACAATGGAACTGCCGAATCTTTTTTCCTAATTATATTAAAACATTGCGTCAAGTAATCGGCGAGCATGTTTCTTTGGCAAATGCCCTTGCAGCTCCCCTAATTAAGACTCGGTCGAAATATGTAATAACCTCACGCGATACGGGGAATGTCGGTTTACGTGTGGAGCCATGACATAAAAATTCAAGAAGCCAATAGGCAATTGCGTTTGCATTTTAAACCCATGAAGTCATTTGAAATATTGGTGCATGTGAATCTTTTATTTCTGGGGTCATTCCGCGTCAACTGTCGAGGTTTATTCACACATGTTCGATGATTTGGATGAAAATTTCTGTATCTATAGTTCGTAAAGAGCTGATTCAAATGCAAAAACCAGTTGCTCGCTAACTCAATTTTTTATTGAGTTACGCGGACTCAAAGTTTTGGGTCGATTTTTTTTTCAATAATTTATATCTCGGTAAATATTGCAGATAGCCATATCGTCCAGACGCCAAAATGAAGGAAAGGAATTGAAGTTTGATAAAAAAAAATAGTCCACTGAGAAATACTTGTTTGGAACAAATGTTAATAATAAAAACGTATAAAAAATGCTTGCCATTTCCAAAGGGGATCTTGAATAACAAATTGAAATTTTCAATTTGAAATTTTCAATATTTTTGAATAACAAATTTAAATAAAAAATTGATAACCGTTGCTGTAAGTCTCTTGCAAAGGCCCTCCAAAGGGTTTCCGGGAACACGACTTGGGGACCGAGTTATACATTTTTATTGTCGCTCGCGCCTTGTCAATCTGCCGCCGGTGCGAGATACGTACATTCAAAATGGCCATACCTATTCAGTTTCTTACAGCATACCTGGCAAAACACAAAACGTGAACTGGTGGTACGCACCCACATCCAGATTGTGCGATTAGGAGATGCCATTAAGCAATAAATACCGTTTCCATTAAGAAAAAAATGATATGTAGATGGAAGTGTTGGGCTGATAAACCAAATAAGTTGTGTGAGAAGGTTTGGTAGGTTTTTTGTGTAGGATTTTGGAATACACAGGAATTCTGGGAATCAACAAAATTAAATTTTATTGATACGGAGCATAGGAAAAAGTACATTGGAATTGGGATTCATATTTTAAGTTGCACATAATTCAATTTTATAATAAACAATCCCAGCAACGATTTTAGTAAAGAGAACGGAAAACGAACTTTGGGCGTCCGGCTTTCTCAGCCGAACTCTCCCTATCGTAGGGTATAGTAGAAGTCTAATAGAACCGTAAGGCGTCCGGGCAACCCCCTGTTCTCTCCTTCTGGAAGGCGTCCGCGCTTTCTCAGCCGAACTCTCCGTTCCAGGAGGCGTCCAGGAGCTGACCTCCGTACTCTCCGGTGCCAATGCATACTCTTTCGGGCGGCCGTGGTTTCTTACCCCGTCCTCTCCCGAGAGAATACTGCAAAAAGGGCCGAGCGCGTCCGCGATCGCGATTTTATAAGTCGTGGTTGCTAAGATTGTCGGGCCGCCGCCACCGCAATCAACAAGGCGGTTGCCACGCAGGTGGCCGCCCCGTTCGGAGCGTGCTTGCCGCTCTCCGCCGCACCCCGTAGCACCGAAAATATTTTTCCAGGGCCGGCCTTAGTTTTTGGTTCCATCACAGTTGAAAACCTTTTACATTAGAAGTTTGGTTGCCCTTCTAGAGCAAACTACGTTTGAGGGCATTAAGAGACATACTAAAGCTTTACTGACACTGTTCATGAATTAAAATCCGGCACCAGAAAATTCTAGTTCGACTGCAAAAGAGTTCCTAACTCACTCCATTAGAGATAGCGTCCAGGAAGTGTTAATGGAAGATGCGGCCGAACCTGAGATTGAACACGATAGCGTAGACTTGGCAAACACTGGCATATTTATATGGTCAAACAATCTCTGCGCAAATATGCAGCAGACTATTGCAGACGAACAAGAGGCCAAGGAGTTAATGGCAGCAGTATAATATTGAGAAATATGTGCGCATTTGACAGTTTATGCCAAATATATACAACGGGAATTCAAATGCGAGGAAACTACAAATCTTCCATTCTTCCATTCTTCCATTGTAACCATTTTTACTACTGACACACCCATGTTTGAATGCTGTCAACTTCTAATATAGACTGGATTGAGTAAAGTCCGCTATATAAAAAGAGTAATGACACTATAAATGTTGCCTCTGTACGAAGCGGAAAAGTGACGACAGAAAGTTGCCAGAATTAATGCTAATATTAATATAGGCAATTTAGGAATGGTACTATTTCGAGGGCTCCATTTGCGAGCAAAAAAGCATAATCAGTTATGCAATGTTAGGTGTACGGCAATAAATTCGGCAACAAATGGATGTGTATTGATGGTGGTTCCAGAAATGATTCCAGCCGTGTTGTCAAGGACGAACAACCGATTCACGCACATATGTGCATTTATATTATTAATCATAAATAAACAAGTTTATCGATAATTGTTGTTTTTAACTGAATTCCTAAAAAGTACTACTTAGTAATACTAGTAGTGAGCACATACAGCAACACCAATTGCTTCGGCATTCTTTAAAAAAGGGCACCGTTAACTTCATGCACATAAATTTTCAGATGTATTTTGTGAAATGTCCTCTGTCAAATAGAATTGAGGATTGTCACATCCTTATTTAAATAAGCAGAAGTCAAAGTATTCATTTCCTCACACCATCAATGCTTAAATATTTCTTCCCGTATAATTTCACAGAGGAGCATATACATATTGCAAAGTAAGATTGGCATAAGCTGCGACGTGATCGATATTGTTACAAGCCAGGCTTCGCGAGTCCTAAATATGCTCTGAGATCGTGCAAAGGACTATTTCACCTTTGCCAGACTCGAGTCTTCTAGTTCCCAATCGGCCCTATATCAATTCTGGGATCGTGCTAAGGGCTATTTCACCTTAACCAGACTCAGGTCCCTATTCTCCTGTTTACCCCTTTATACTAGTTACTTCCAAATAACTCAGAACAGGTCTTGGGATCGTGCTAAGACCTATTTCACCTTAACCAGACTCAATCCTGCTCATTGATCATGAAAGAATGCCCTAGGCTAAAGTTAAACCTTACTATTGCTCGCCGGATACACCTTGAGCGGTAAAAGTGTATCCTCGTGGGATCTTTTATTATTCTTTTCCTTATATATGCTTATTTAAATCAAGGATGACTGAACAGGAATTTCCAATAAAGACGCAATGATTTTCTTAATAAAAACTAAAACAATGTTCAATATATTCTGAATGAAAATACAATACAAAAATATAATAATGAGAGTTTCAGTGGAAGTGAAATGTTGTTACAATTTGGATTAAGTTTAAAATGAAATCGTATTACGTTACGATATTGAACGGGGGAGAAACTGAACGTAAGAACTGTGACTTGCCTAACGATCGCGATATGACACGATGTACGTACGGTAATATTGACTGGTTTCGAAGGAGACTAATGCTCGATCTACTACGATGTTCTTCGCTGGTCCAAGTGACAGAGCTTCGCTGTCGATGAGAGTTCGGAACTGATTCTCCCGTTTTCCACTAGAATTTAGGGCTTAAATACCCGAAAACCCAGTGAAAAGGAGGGGTATGGTGGGAGTATAGGGCGCCAAGAGTCTGACCATGCTTGAGTTCTAAGGAACTACACAGATGCACCAAGTGCACGCTGCGTTGTTCCCCTACTAGAAACCCATTAAAACTAGAGATAAGACGGAACGAAGGAGTCGAAGTCACAGTTTTAAGGCTCGAAAAATACGTAGGAAGCTAGCGGGTTACAACTATTGAATCTACGTATGAAATAATGTTAAGAAAAGTAGTCCGAGAGGATAAATATGTAACAATATTAATAAGTCCTTTGACACAGTATACCGCGTTGATCAAATTATTTGTATGCATTGGTTCGACAGAAATTTTTGGAAATCCGGCCCAATAAATATTCTTTATTTTTGTTTACATCTTGTCATCTAAGAATTTATATTGCTAAATCAGATCTATGAATTCTTCTTAATCTATTATATTCCAATATAGCTAATTTCTTAGCCTGTACAGAGTATGGATTGGAAGTAATGAAATTTAAACTTCGCAGTGAAGTTACTCACGATAATGCAACATAAGTCTGACCAACTGTTGAAGACAGAATTACCTACATCAACCACAACCCCTTTTAAATTCAGCCCCTGGCACTTTCGAACAGTAATGCCTTAACAAAGAAAAATTGGGAACTTGTGACGAAGACCATATGCCTTGTCGATGACTTGAAAGTGGGAAACAGTTCTTTCTAGCGAATGCGCAACGTCAGTTGATAAGCGGGACTGTATTGTTTCAGTATCATCAGTACCCAATGCTCTGGAAAATCAAGGAAATGAAAGGTCTAAAGTTATATCAATGTTACGCCTTAACATAACTTTCACAGCGATAGTTCTATTTAAGGTAGTTAGGTCATAAAATCACTTTCTTAAGATTTTCTTTAAACTTTGATAGAACATCCTTTATAAGGTCCTACAACTACTAGCAACATTTTATTCGACTTGACCATGCCGCTTTCGAGATAATGGATTTTTAAATTGATACTTTTAATACCGGAGACAAAAGAAAAACTCATCCGTTACTTACATTATTAATTTTATCTGGAGTACGTTTCTTAAGAAATTACATAAAAAAACTAACCCGTGTTTCATCGAAATTCTACGAATGCGTACAAATTTTTGCAGAATTTTTTACTATTTTGTTTTTGCGTAATATAGTTAATAAAACTTCAATTTCCGTGAAATTAAAGGCGTGAATTGACTATCCAAGGAGAATGACGTTGCCGCTATTGCCTTCAAGTACGTGTGCATGGGTCTAGAATCTATCGGTCTATGCAAGTTTGTATGTGTTGGGGACAGGTGCTGATAAAAGTCTAGCCAACTATAACAGTATCCAAAGCGAAGTTAACAATTTTTTCGGCGGGCGACAAACTTTTGACTGGTACTGTCGTGATCTAACTACCTTAAACAGGCTGTCTGTGCAGTATCCTCTTCATATTGGTCTAAGGGTTTATTTACACGCTTCTTTAAATACTCTGCACAATCAAGAATGTCCCGTGATATCAATTGTACTTCATCACTGTTCATTTTTGAACAATTACTGCATGAAGAACATCGCACATGCGACACGTGGGAAGTAAGTAGATTGTATCAGACGGTAAGCTTTGAATATAACTGCAGGACTCATTTAATCCCGTGTCAACGTCATTAGTTTGGAAAATAATTTTCCGCGACTACAATATTACGCGTATATCTGCATCCATAAGAAGGCCTAAACGAATTCATGATAGCATCTCACGATAAGCATCATCTCCTTTTTGGTGCATATTTACGATGCATCGATATTAGTTAAATTATCAAAGAACAATCTTCACATTTTGGACATACCCGGCACGCATGAGTGCTCGTCAGTATAGATGGTAAAACACCAATTTATTTAAATTAAAATCTTGAAATATGTACAATATACAAGAGCGGTATATCATGACACAGTCATATAACAACTATTTAACTAGATGTGTCAGTGAACGTAATGTTACAATGTCTATCCGTACCAATATACACTCATATCACATACAAGTACAAGTATGTGTATTTATACAATAAATTGCTGTTTGTTAGCCAAATTGACAAGCCACTGACGCTGGTATACTATATATGTGGATACGTGCTCACTGCAAAACTGTGATTGTCTGTAGGTAATATTGTAGAATCACAACAACTGAAGTGTCAATTTAATATGACAACTATACATGGTGCGATTAGTATTAAAATCCACTCAGTCTCTTCGAACAAAAGTTTTCAATCATTGATATCTCCTGAAATAATGATTCGATTCGGATGCTTTGTAGATCATAGGAATCACAGAAAAATACTGAATAATATACTTGACAGAGAGACTCAGCCGGTTGTTATGAACAATTGATTATAATTTTGATGTTATTAATCCTTTCGCTGGCGCGGTGGTCCCATGGGATTGGCGTTTGGCCGGCAGCAAAAGGGTTAATAGTATCTTCAGAAATCATAAATTCCCAGCTCGTAACGAGCCAAATACTGGAGTGGAACGTCGGATTACTCACCGTCTTTCACCTTTTTATTCGGTTTGTCAATTACAACCTGACTATAACCTGACTCTATTGAGGGATACCCGGGCTGCTACCTAGGCAGCACAGTTGCACTTGGACCCCTCGTGCACCGCGCGCTCTTCATTCTCATCATGCGGGTACGAGAATAAGCGCGAGTCCCAATCATAAAACAGAGGTACCTGACAACAGTTTAACGACGAATTGCAATAATAAGATTCGTTAACGTGGTTATACTATTGAATCTCCGAATCAGCGTTAATTTACCGAATCTCTTATTGAACATTTGAAAAGAAACAAATCGTAATTTTCCGAAAAATGTAGACATGAAATTGTCACGAAATTGTCGATATTTTAGTAAGTATACATATTATTAAGACAACAAAAATTTATTGAGCTCATTTCTTACTTTTTTTAAACATTATAAAGCTGTCATATTTTATAAACATGTAAAAAAAGCGCCAAGTAGACTTGTCCCTCACCCTAAAAAAGATCTTGCCTCACAAAAAAATGTGCCACATTCCACAAAAATAACAGTGTGGTGAAACCAGTTCTATCAAGTTGACCAAAAACGTAAATCGATATCATTGGAAACCCAAGTCTTGATTCAAACACTCTAATACCACAAAAGAATTTAATGGTAGTGCAGGGAATACAAATGTTGTGCTTAATTGAATGAATATTCAAAAAAAAATAATGTCATAGAGAACTAAATATTCTACAAACAAACAAGAACAGGAACAGGATCAGGATGTGAATGTGAAAACCAAACCTTCAGTTAGGAATATAAAACAAAACATGTGTTAAACAATCGTGAAAATTAAATTAAAATATATATCTCTTTTGTTCGTTCAATTTATCAAAGAAAACGTAATACTTGACCCGCCCGGTTCTTCACAAATCGAGTTTCAAGTCTTTCACACGGCAAACCAATGGAATATTACACTTGTGTCCTATCATTAAGAAAATTACGTTCCCCAAAAAATACTGTCCATCTTACATCCTAACATTAACGATACAATAACGATTTGCGATGATGAAAGGTATCATTCGAATAATAAGGTTGCATCTATTTGGGTGTAGACTTGAAACTGGATTTCGAGCCAACTGGCCCACGAGTCCAGCAGGAACTGGGGGGGCTGGCTCTTCAAGTCGGCCTTCACCTGTGGGGTGTCCAAACCTCTCTGCCGCGCATCGGACAGGCCTCTGTAACAGAGAGCCTGCGAGCGGGCTACGATCTCCCAGGGGGGAGATCTGGCCACCACATTGGCCGCACGGTGGGATATAGGACTATATCCCCGGCAGGTCCTTATGGCCACACGCCGGTGTAGCTGGTCCACCCGAAAAATACCTGTAGATGCCTAATCCAGATATCACACAGACTTGCAACCCAGACATAGTGTGGCTCAGTCTTGATACTGTCAACAGCTCAATATACAGTATGAAATTATATAACTATGAAATTAGAAGAAATTCTATATATTTGCCGCAGTCTGGGTTTTAAGTCTGTGTTATATCTGTATTAGGCCTCTACAGGTGATCTTATACTTTGTCTGGTATTCCTTCAATATATGGGATACTTTTGTCATGAGCGCTTTCGAGAACTGTATCCGTTGTTCAATCGTTAATGAGTCGCTGTTTTGAGGGAAGACTAGTTCGCAAGCTACTAGTTTAGGTTCCGGGTGGAGTTGTTCTATATCCCCGTAGCCTAGGAAGTTTAGAGTCGGCTTTAGGTCATTGCTCATATGCTGCTCAGTCAGGGGCCGCCAATTGCGGTTAGCTGCAATCGTTGCTTCGACCCTTCGTCGCGTTACCATCGGTGAAACGAAACACTCGTACAGGTTGTGGTCCTCCGTGGTGATTGGACCAACCGTACCGCTATCTTCTCCTGTTTTTGGAATAGCTCGTCTCGACACTGTGTGTTTGTCCCAGTTATTAGCGAGAAATATTCCGCAATCTGCTCTGGTATTGGGTAGTCCATATATATTCTAAGGTCTTTTTCATTTACTACGTCATCGTCCTTTTGGACGTTCTGTTTATAATCAATCAATGTAGCATTAAGCAGGGTTGTGCAATAATGTTGGAACATACACCGCGGAAGGCGTCGCGGGAGTCGGGAATCGGCTGTAGAAAGATCTTGCCACGTCCGATCAACTAATCATGGAAATGTTGAAAAATCCATGTTGTATCCAATGTTCTGTGAAACAGGTATACCGCCCGACACGGAGGAGGGGCTGTACAGTGGATCACTTATTTCTGGAGTCTCTTGGTTTGCTTTTGGGATTACCGGTAATGGTGTATCATCGGTCTTCTCGTCCTTACGTTGTTCTTTCTTTTCCTATTTCTTCTTTTGCCAGCTTTGTGATCTATTCATATTATGCTGGACTCGTGATGGCGCGTATGAACGGCCATTTTACTGGGATCTTCTAAACTGCTGATCGATTTCAGAATCGCCAGCCCAGCTGACAACACGGTCTTCGGCTCGGTTCCTGTTCGTGTTGTAATTATATATTCGCTCATAATCACTTCTTCGCGGTGTTCCGCGGTATTGGTTGGTGAATATTTTTCTTCCGGAACTGGACATCTTTCCACTCGGAAAAGTTACGGTCCTCCGGTTTTCCCAGGGCCCGCTCCAGCATGCGTGTGAGATCAGCGCGGAGTTTTTAGTGGGTGCGAAGCCCACATAACTCCGCCACTCCCCCCAGAGAGGTGGGGAATCCGTTAGTGATTTTCTCCGCGAGAAAAAAAAATCCGTTACTAACAGTAACGGACAGTTACGAGTTGGGAATTATATAAACTCGCCGGTTAATTTGATAAATATTCAAGAATTCATCACATTTACCGAACTTAGTGATGATTATACATAATAACCGGGAATTATGCATAATCACTGGATTAATCATATCTACCGTAACAAATACAAATCAATACATCAAGCCTCTGAAACTATAACTCTAACTCTTAATTTTGAAACTACTCATCATTTTTTTTTAATAATACAATTGTATGAAATATAGTAATTGATTTTATGATTGATTATATTTCTGAAAAATCTCATCTCGTAGTTTTTAAAATTTGTCCCTCTTACGAGGTTTTATAAATATATTCGCTAATTGATCATTTGTGTAGCTACTAACCAGTGCTTGTAGTGATCTCCCTCCAACTGACTTCCCTTTCTCAGTTATCAGATGATTAAAGAATGCGTTGTCGAACTTCCTCTTGGTCCTCCCACTGAAGCATGGGAATAGATGTAGTACTTCTCGGTACTGCAGTATCCCTTAGTACTGCCGTCTTTTGTTCAAAAGATTCCGTGACGTAGGATTCGGCGAAATGCGTCGCCCGAAGGGGACGCGACGGCGTAAGCATGTGAGTGTGTGTGTGTAGCGTCGTCAACGGACAGAGGCCTGCGAGTCCTCAGCGAGAGTGGACACGGTCCGATCGGTAGACGTATTTTTGTATTCACCAATCCCAATCAATAACAATAAAGATACTACATAGATGATAGCTGGCTATATGATGATGTCAACAATGCAGTCTGGTTTGCTTGGGACATCTTTGAATAATATTTGTGTTTCACTGGAATGAACGTGATCAGTGCACCCTCAGTATTCGCTTTCTTTAACACACTTCCCATTGATTCCCTAGTATCCCATGTGGCGTGTCTTGTTATTTGAGCTAATATTCCCAAATCCTCTTTGAATGTGCCAAACATACTGTGGTAAAATATATTTGTTTTGCCACACTGTCGGTTGCATTCTTCGATCTCATCTTCCATTGTTTAGCTATGAATGTCTTATAAAATGCAAAAGCGTCATGTCCAGAGGAATTGAAACTATCCAGTAGGTTTTCTGTATTGTACACACTTCCGTCCCCCTTATGTGAAGGAGTAGTGAATATGAGACTAAAAGCAGCTGGTGGCGGGAACATTCTCGTTGCTTGCCTTGTTGTAGTAATCAGTGCAACATCAGCCATCAACGAGATCAGTGTTTTCATCTCTGCAGGCTTTTTGTCTTTTATAATTTGCATTATGGTGTCTATTTCTGGAAAGTGTGCAAAGGTTCTCTTAATGGCATCTGCCCATTTTTGTGAATATCTTCTGTCCGTCTTCATGTAGCACTATGGCGCAGTCATAGGGCCCACAGTCTGTGGCATCGAGGCTCTCTTTTCTCTCACATAAAAGATGTAAAGCCCATACTGCGACAAATTCATATCTTTTTGTATGTTATTTTTCTTCTCAATAGGCATGAAATGATGACCCAGTCGAAGTTCCTTCCTTCTCATGGAGCATCCCGACAAGAAATTTAGCAGAGGGTTAGCAATCTCATACCAGTTTTCTGGGCCCATAACCTGTTGTTTTTATTTAGAGTCACCCCATTCCCAAACATGTTCCAGTTCTGGTTATTATTGGTTTTATATTAAGACCATATAGTTGTACATATATTCTATATACTATCAGGAAAAGGTGAGATTATTCTCGAGTCTCGTTAATGCTCGGGGCAGACTCGAGAATAATAACGATAATAAGAATTGGCCCCACGTTGGGCGCCAATTTATCAGGAAAATGTGAGATTATTCTCGAGTCTCGTTAATGCTCGGGACAGACTCGAGAATAATAACGATAATAAGAATTGGCCCCACGTTGGGCGCCAATTTATCAGGAAAATGTGAGATTATTCTCGAGTCTCGTTAATGCTCAGGACCGACTCGAGAATAATAACGATAATAAGAATTGGCCCCACGTTGGGCGCCAATTTATCAGGAAAATGTGAGATTATTCTCGAGTCTCGTTAATGCTCGGGACAGACTCGAGAATAATAACGATAATAAGAATTGGCCCCACGTTGCGCGCCAATTTATCAGGAAAATGTGAGATTATTCTCGAGTCTCGTTAATGCTCGGGACAGACTCGAGAATAATAACGATAATAAGAATTAATATCTGATTGAGAGAATTTCTTTTACTTTACTTTACGATACTTGAAATTTATTTCAGCTGAATGGTTTTTCGTCAACTACGTTAGATTTCCATACTCATTTTCCCGATACTTCGGCTCGGGAGACTCAAAGACGGCCAGCCCTTAGTTTCACAAGAAAGGGCGCCAGGCATCGAAGATGCCACAGAAGATCCGTAATTCGCAAAAGGGCGGGCTACGAGGAATCTCCCGAGACGGCGTAACGTGCCTCTCGGCTAACTCAGACAACAAAGGGAGAGCACGTGGGTTCGGCACGAATGAACAGTGGCCAGGATTGAATTAGAAAACTGTTTTATTTCGACAATGCAAAGCGATATCAAGGTCCTTCGCTCGAGGTGTTCACTAGCAACCTCGGGCGAAGCACGTGGCCGCGAGTTAGAAGAAAGTCGAGATCACAGTCCGATGTTAGCTAATTCGACGCGGTTGTTCGGCGTTAAGACGGTTGATGAATTCGCGGTCGTCTGAATTCTACGCAAAGCTACACGTTGACTCTTGGCTGACTTCGTCAGCCCGCAGGAAGATATCAGTTACAGATAGAGATTAGATGGAAAGCTCGGAAGTTCGATAGAGAGGAAGATCGCGAATAGATCGTAGACGAAACTTACAGTCGGGCAACTACAAGCCTGAAGGGCGAAGAAACAGCGAAGGTCTAGCTGAGATCCCACAAAAGTGGGTCCCTTACAGACTGCTAGACCGGAAAGATATTCGCTTACCGCTAGTTTTTCCCTAAGCGTTAGTTGAAAGTTAGAGGAGCGTCAAAGCTTCGTCCTTCCTTCCTTCCTTCCTTCCTTCGTTTGCTATTGTTCGCTAATGTCGGTAGTCGCTCGCTAGTCCGCTCGCTTCGATCGTCGGCACAAGAGTAACGAATTCTACGCGCTCTTCTCTAACGTTCGCCTAGCCGCCTTTGTCCCCCGAAATCGATCGCTATTGGTCGCCGTGCCGTAGGCCCCACAGTGCGCCAACCCCGCTCCGTCGAGACGACAAGCGGTCAGTCTCCCACGTTGCTGGGTGCCTCGGGGTCGCCTGCCTCACCACCCAGTTTCCTCCCACGTTGACCAGTCGTCGTCGGAAACTTTCGGAGACTGCTGACCCCTTAATGTTCATCCTGGTCGGGCCGAATTCCTCTGGGCTGGCAGAGTTGGTGACTTCGGGTGCTGTGGGTAGTTGGTCGTCCCTGGTTGCTGCTCCCTAATTGGCTTAGGCGAAGTTGATCGGCGTTAGTTGAGATTCTCGCTCTTCTGAGGCTCTTTATTGGAGACGCTAGTTTACTATTTTCTCGGCGCTCGATTTGAGCGAGAGGGTTGTTTTTGTGACGTACGACAAACGCAACGTCACAATACTTATACAGAATTGTCGTTCGTTCGTTAAACTGTTTTACTTCTTAGAACCCATTTTTGACTCTTTAAGCAATCACCGTTTTTATAAGTCTAGTCTGAAGAGCAGTGATAAACTTTCATTTTTTTATCGTACCTTCTTTTTTAAGAAAGTGTTTCCTTCTCGTTGTATCGTAGCACTTCGGTTTGATTCAAGCGCCATGTTCGAAATTACTTATAAATAAATATTTCTCAATAGTAATTATACAGAATTTAAGTGAAGTGGGCGAAAAGTTGGGATAATACTATTGCAAACAAAAATTTAATATCTCATAGTTCTTATTATAGTTTTGAATGATATTCGTTATAAAAGTTATCTGAAACAGTTTCACACTAATAAAATTGACCGATTATTACAATGACGCAAAATTTATCGTTCTGCTCTCCAATATGAATGTATATTTTAAATTTTAAACCAATTCCGGTTTAGGAAATAGTAATTTGTATTATTTTTCCGTCTCGCCAAGGAAGGCAAAGCGAGTAAATATCACACAATGATATTTGACCTGAGCCGAATTTCTGCCAGGTATATGAAATCCCAGGTCAAGGCCGTCGGGAGCTTCGTCCGAGGAAAGATAGAAAAGGCGGAGTTTTCCAGGCCTGTAAGGCGTAGCCCATCAGACCCACTCTTTCCGAATTCTAGAGTCAGGCGCCTTCTTTCCAGAGGCGAACTGTACAGGAGTGACACACATACAACATACAAATATCAAGCATTCCTCTATTTTAACGAGAGACCTCGACTATAGTATTTTGCTAATCGGTTTGTGTGGACTACCCGAAATTTGCCTTTCAAAGAACTTCAAATCCTGTAAATGACACCTTTAATTTTGTCGATCACTACATAGGAACCTTCCCAATTACTTTGTAATTTCAGACATTTACCTTTCACTCGTTTAGGATGATAAAACCAGACATTATCATCAGGGGGAAAGCTATGGAAAGAACACATGTTGTCGTGTTTGGCCTTTAAACGATGAGACGTCATATTGATTTTGCCCTTAGTGATCTCGTATATTGCCTGGAGAATCTGTTGTAAATGTCTATTATATTCCACGACCGTGAACCTATTTTCCGGAGTTATTCCTCTAACAAGGTCCAAAAATAGCTTTAATTCTCAACGGTATAGTAATTTGGCTGGAGTTTGTCCAGTAATTTCATTCACTGCTGACCGGAAGCCTAAAGGGAAAACTGGTACCCACTCGTCCCAGTCTTTTTATCGAATTCGAAAAGGAAGAGGTACTCAATTCGACCGTGGACTTTTTTTTGTTTTTTTTAAATGTTTGTTCGACAAGATCTCCGAGATGGATGGACTGATCTTGATGAAACCTTGCCTATCTTATAGAGAATGCTCGCAGCTTAGTCCCATTATAACTTTTTCCGAAATTGTTGAACGTTAACCATTGCTATTGCATAATAAAAAAAAATATTTTTAACAAAAATTTGACTGACTTCGAAAAACTGACAGAGTTCCAAAATGCGTTGAAAAGTAAAAAATAATTTGTTGTTCTCATGGATACAGAAATTTCCAGTCATAATATACGATTCTGTCAACCTTCCTTGGCAATCGCATTAAGCGTAAATATGCTACAACTTTCGGGAGGCGGCGCAAATATAAATAAAATATTGCTGGCAATTATGTGTCTTACCCACGCTTATCCATATTCTCTGTCTTACTCGTGCTTTTTCACTCTTGCTTTCGTTCTCCCCCCCCTCTCCCTCACGATCTTTCTCTATCCCTATATATCCATCTGTCCAAGCACAGGTTGACTTCAATGATAGACGAAGACGAAATGATACACGCGAGAGTAACGATAGTTCTATTGCCTGCAGTCTGTTCATGTATATGCGTATTTGTTAGATTAGCCTACATCTATGAGATGTCGGAATTGTACGGAATTGTATATGAGGCTAGTGAATGTTAACAATATTAGCATATTAGATAGGGTATACTTCGGCCGTTCAACTTGTACAGATTATGTATATAGTCCACTTATGTAGTATAGATTGTGTATAGGGACCACGAGTATTTCAAGATTTCAGTGTCGGGGCTTCCTAATTTTTGTATTATTTTACTTATATTTGCGCCGCCTCCGAAAAGTTGTAGCATATTTAGGCTTAATGGGATTGCCAAGGAAGGTTGCCAGAATCGCATATTATGACTGCAAATTTCTGTATCCATGAAAACAACAAATTATTTTGTACTTTTCAACGCATTTTTGGTTCTGCTTAGTTTTTACTTTTCAGCTTTTTGGGACTCTGTTAGTTTTTAGTTTTCAGCTTTTTGGAATTCAGTCAGTTTTTAGTTTTCAGCTTCTTGGAACTCTGACAGTTTTTCGAAGTCGGTCTAATTTTTTTTAAAAATATATTTTTTTATTTTATGCTTTTTAGTGTTGGAAATGAATAAAATCATGGTTCGAGGTTGATTTCATCTCGAATTTCATCGATGTAGTGGTGTACCAGTTATAGACCAACAAATGTAGCCGAATTTGTTGTAGAAAGTGCATTGCAAAATTTATACAAGAGCGAGTTCCTCGAGAACTTCCTCCATAAGCTAGTAAAAGTTTTATCCCGATCAAACAACCCGTCCCAAAGCTATGTCCGGACAGTCAAATGGTCTGTTTTATGCAATAACAGTTGTTAATGCTACAAAATTTGGAAAAATTTAGAACGAAGCCATTCTGGCAACATCCACTGTGAGATAGAAAAGGTTTCATTCCGATTAGTCCAGCCGTCGCAGAGATATCGCCGGACAAACGAAATTTTTAGTACAAATGTGAAATCTGCGAAAAATTCCGTTTTCATGCAATAACTATGGTTAGTGTTAAACAATTTCGGCAAAATTTATATTGGGACCAAGCTGTGAGCATCATCTATAAGATAGGTAAGGTTTCATCAATATCGGTCCATCCATCTCGGAGATATTGCCGGACAAACGAAATTTTTAGTAGAAACATGAAATTTGCGAAAAATTCCGTTTTTGTGCAATAACAATGGTTTGCGTTAAACAATTTCGAAAAAATTTATAATGGGACCAAACTGTGAACTTCCTCTATAAGATAGGTAAGGTTTCATCCCGATCGGTCCACCCATCTCAGAGTTCTAGCCTGACAAACATTAAAAAAAAATATATATAGCGGTCGAATTGAGTACCTCCTCCTTTTCGAAGTCGGTAAAAACCGAATTTTTCGAGAATTTTATGCATAGATTTTAATCGGAATGAAACCTTTTTTATCTCACAGTGGATGTTCCAAGAATGGTTCTATTCTAAATTTTTCCAAAATCTTTAACAACTGTTATTGCATAAAACCGAACTTTCGATTGTCCGGCGATAGTTATGGGACGGCTTATTCGATCGGGATGAAACTTTTACTAGCTTATGGAGGAAGTTCTCGAGGTACTCCCTCTTGCATAAATTTTGCAATGAACAAGCTCTTCTTTCTTCAACAAAATCGGCTGCATTTGTTCGTCTATACCTGGTACACCAGTACGTCGATGAAATTCGAGATGAAATCGACCTCGAACCATCGTTTTTCTCATTTTCTATACTAAATAGCATTAAATAAAAAAATATATTTAAAAAAAATGTGACCGACTTCGAAAAACTGACAGAGTTCCAAAAGCTGAAAACTAAAAACTTACAGAGTTCCCAGCATTTCCATGAGTTCGACAGAGTTCGTCAGCATTACCAAGAGTTCGAGCACTATGATGTACGATTTCAAAATCATACTGTTGAAGAAATGCGATCCATCTAGCAACTTGCCTTTCAGGAGTCTTAAAAGAAAGAAGCCACCGTAAAGCTGCATGATCTGTGCGAATAATAAATTTAATAAATAAAATAATAAATTCCCATAGAGATAATGATGAAAATGTTTCAGCGATTTAATGATCGCTAATAGCTCTCTCCGTGTAACGCAATAATTTTTCTCCGGCTTTGAGAGTGTTTTACTATAGTAAGCGATTACCCTTTCTACCCCATCTTGTAGCTGTGAGAAGACAGCACCTACACCGGTATTGGATGCATCAGTATCTAAAATAAAACCATCCTCGGTAGAAGGATGAGCGAAAATTGGTGGTGAAGTATGCTTTGCGTTTAAGTCATCAAATGCTTCTTGAGAATCATTTGTCCATTGGAGCGATTCCTCTTCTCTGTCAGAAGATTAGCGGATGCGCAATTTTCGAAAAATGTTGTACGAACCGATAGTAGTAAAAGCATAATCCTAGACAACTCTTCACATCTTTAGAGGACTTTGTAATAGGCCATTCTTTAATGGTGGAGATTTTTGCTAGATTTGTCTTGGCCCCTTCGAAGGAAACGATCTGATCCAGGTATAAGACTTCTTTTTGAAAGAACGAGCATTTCTTCGGACTCATCAATAACTTTGCAGATCTCAATCTGTCGAACACTAGCTGTAAGTTTGTGAGTTCATCTTCAAACTCGTCAAAGCGAGTGATCAAAGTGAGTTCGTCTTCCCGTAAATCATGATGTCGTTTAAGTACATGAAACATTCCTTCTATAACAGCCCACTAAGGACTAATCCCATCAACCGTTCGAATGTGGCTAATGCATTGCATAGATCGAAAGGCACGACCCGGAATTACCACAGTCCATCACCGACTCAGAAGTCTTTTCGCGGTTCTCTTCGGCTACCAATATTTGCCAGTATCCACTCTGTAAATCCACTGTTGAGAACCAATGCGATCCTGCCACAGCAACAACGATATCTTCTATCCGTGACAAAGGATACTGTTACGCGCGGAGGTCGTAGTCCGCGCAAGTGGCATTGAAACTCGGAGACTAGATTATAGGAACGGGATGTATATTTGGGGAGCGATATAAGGTGCGTGCACAAGGGACGGAATCCGGGATTAGACTGACTGATACATTCCGCTGTTAGTCAGACAAAGAGCGAGTCGTTAGGGACACTCTTCACAACTTCCGCCCAGGGATGTTGGTTGTTTGGTACGAATGGGGTAGCAGGGGAGCCAGGCCCGTAACACTACCCCCTTCCGTAAAAAAGGCGTTTGTCCTCGAACGTGGATAGTCTACTTCTTTATATAACTCTGGTGGATTAGGAATCAGATGGAAGTAGCGGTCCAATCCAACCAGATACCGTCTCAGCATTTGCTCGAGGTCCAGGGAAAACCGCTTCAAAAACCGTGGACGAGACGTAAACGAGTTTGGAAGTTGGGCTGAAGCTGATGGTCTTAATCACGGAGTTCCAAATGCGCTCAAAACGTGGTGTGTGAAGCAGTCCCTCCAATGAAGACTCCAGTGAATTAAAATGGGTGGTAATTTCTTGAACAGGGTCTCGAATTACCTCGAAACAAGGAAAGAAAAGGGAGTTGTGGGTTCTTGTAGACGAGAATCCAAAAGATATCACGATAATAGAAGCAGTAGAAGGACTAATTTCATAGATTTTTCGAAATTTGACGATTGGCTCATATAAATGCTCATTTCATACATTCAACTCAGCTATTCTGTCAACGTCGAGGGAACCTAGCTTGGTTACGCCACAGCTGTTTCCCCCTTTCTCCGTTTTGACCGCTCGCCCTTATAGGTCAGCCCTCAGAAGGAGAACCGAACTTCTATAAGTTGACGGACGGAGCAATTGACTGTTTTTACCACTATCGTAGAGGATAGAGCAAAAACTATACGCAAAAACGCACTCATACTTTGGAAACCTTTTATTCTGTTTGTACTCTACGATGATATTTCGCGAGTCTACTAATATGGACGATCTTGAATTTACACTTCGGAGATTCCGCTGAATCCTATACATAACATCATTTATCCTATTCACGACAATGTAAGGGCCTTCCCAGTTACATTGTAATTTTGGACATTTCCCTTTCACTCGTCTGGGTTGAAATAGCCAGACCGCGTCACCAGGAACAAATTTAATTGAAGGTCCTAAGCTATCGTATTTAATCTTCAGAGAGTGTGGCGCCTTAGAAATTCTTTCCCTAGTAATCTGATGGATGAGTTTAAGCGTTTCTTGCAAAATTCAACTATAATCAGAAATTTAAAAATTTTCAGTTCCGGGAGCGATTCCTCTACACAAATCCAAAGGTACTCTCAATTCTGTTCCAAAAAGTAATTTTGCGGGAGTTTGTTTAGTAATTTCGTGTTCCGATGATCTATAAGCTAACAAGAATAATGAGATTCAGTTATCCCAATTTTTCTGATTTGAGGAAACAAATAATGACAAATACTGGGCAATAGTCCGATTTAATTTCTCTACCAAGCCATCCGACTGAGGGTTAAGAGGCGTCGTTCTGGTTTTCTTAATGCCTAAAATCTTCAAAACTTCTTTAAACAACCCCGATCCAAAAGAGCGGCCTTGATCGGAATGAATTTCTATAGGTAAACCGTGTTTAGTAAAAAATGAGAAATGAGAGATCTGGCAACTCTCTCAGACTTACAACCGGGCAACGGAATAACTTCTGGCCATTTTGTAAAATAATCCGCGACAACTAACAAAAACCTGTTCCCGGAATAGGTTTTAGGAAGAGGTCCGAGAATATCGATACCTATCCTATCAAACGGTGCGCCCGAATTAAAGATCTGTAAATCGCCTCTACTTTTACCCCTAGGACCTTTCTTCGCTGTGCATGTGTCACAGGAGCGGCACCATTCCTCGACGTCTTGTTTGCAGTTTGCCCAATAGAATGTTTTCCGAAGACGAGCTAAAGTCTTGTTGATTCCAAAGTGTCCAGCGGAAGATGAGTTATGAGCCAAACACAAAATTTCTTCAATTCTTTTCTCGGGTACGATAATTTGGAGAACGTTCTTGGTTTTATCAGTTGATTCCCATTTCTTCAACAAAACTCCATCCTTGACTACAAGTGAATCCCAAATCGTTCCATAGAATCTTGAACGAGGACCAAGTGGTGAAATTTCTTCTTTTGAAAGACGACGATCGGATAATTTAGCATTAAGGATTGGACAAATCTCTGGATCCGCTAACTGGGATTCGCGCCAAAGGTGTCGATCACTAATAAATCCAATTCTTCTGACACTACTCTGAATTTTATCGCAAAATTTGCAATTTACACAATGAATCCTAGATAAACCATCAGCATTCGCATGAGAGCGACCGCTGCGATAAACGATATCAAAATTATATTGCTGAAGGAATGCAATCCAACGAGCAACTTGATCTTCCGGGGTCTTTAAACGAAAGTAACCAACTTAACGGGGAGTGGTCCGTACGGATTAGAAATTTGGCACCATAGAGATAGTGGTGAAAATGTTTTACTGCCTTGATGATCGCTAAAAATTCCCGTCTCGTTACACAATAATTTCTTCGCGAAGCCGAAAGAGTTTTGCTAAAATAAGCAATGACTTTTTCCAATCCTTCCTGTTCTTGCGAAAGGACGGCACCAATTCCTACAATCGAAACGTCCGTGTCTAAAATGAATGGGCAATTTGACAAAGGTAAAGTAAGAATAGGAGGACTTATGAGCCTCCCCTTGAGTTCTTCAAAGGCTCTCTCACAGGCTCGGGTCCAGACGAACGTGGTATTTGTCTGTAGGTGATTCAGAGGTTGAGCAATATCCGAAATTTTGTTGATGAATTTCCTGCAATAAGAGCACAAATCCAAAAAGCTCTTCTGGTCGGTGATATTCTTCGGAACAGGATACTCCCGGATTGACGAAATTTTGGCCGGATTGGTTTTGATACCCGCTTCAGATACGATATGGTCCAAATATAGCACTTTTTTGCCGAAGAATGTATACTTCTTCGGACTCATTAACAATTTTGCGCCCCTAAGGCGATCGAACACTAGTCCTAAATTTCTTAACTCCTCGTCAAGCGTTCTCCCATAGATGATGACGTCGTCTAAGTATACTAGACAGCTCTTCCACAGTAGGCCAAGTAACACCGTTTCCATTAGACGTTCAAAAGTGGCCGGTGCATTGCAAAGTCCAAAAGGCATCACTCGAAACTGCCACAGTCCTCCTCCGACCGAAAATGCAGTCTTCTCGCGGTCCTCTTTGGCAAGCAACACCTGCCAATACACCCGCTTTGCAAATCCACCGTCGAAAACCACCGCGATCCTGCAACGGCGTCCAATGTGTCCTCGATACGTCGTAAAGGATAAGAGTCCTTCTTCCTGATGTTGTTAAGCCATCGAAAATCGACCCAAAACCGTGTGGAACCGTCTTTCTGGGCGTCTAAAACAACGGGAGATGACCAGGGGCTAGAAGATTCTTCTACAACTTTTTGCTTCAACATAGATTAAATCATTTTATCCACTTCCTCCCTTTTATGGAGGGGTAAACGACGAGGTGGCAATTTAAAAGGAAGATGATTTCCCGCATCAATCTTGTGTTGCGTGATGTCACACGCACCGACCTGCTCCGAATCCGCGGCGAACACATCTTTGTACTCGTTCCCGTTCTTCGTCATTCAGGTGACAAGAGCTCCGGGAAAATAGATAATTCAAAAATTCCGGAACAGTATCCTCAACCTGTTCTGTACTAGCCACTCCTGGACCAGCAAAAGGTTCTTCAGCAACCAACACAGGTTCGGATATCATCGCGACTTGAGAAGTATCCGCGAGCTCCAAAATTTGACAAGGGAGATTGAGCAACACAATAAATTTAGGCAGCAAATCCAACCCGAAGATACAGGAGTCTGGCATCCTTGTAAGGAACACAACATGCTACACGCTCAAATTACCTATCTTGAAAAGACAACATTTCTTCCCTACAATCGAACCCGCTAGGCTCGATCCATCTACAGAATGGAGGTTGGACCCGAAAGTTCCAGAAACGCGTTCCGGGCAACCATGCAGGAACTGATAAAATCGCAAAAGGAATGTGGTCTACAATTATGGTCTACATAACCATTCATGTACAATCCCGAAACACCTAATTCCTCTGACCCATAACCGATTTTACATAAACTGTTAGGAACCGAAGTTTCTCCAGTAGGGAAAAGAGAAGCCAATTGTGGGCCTACAACGTCAAACACTCCAACACAGAACACAGTGGCTAATTGCACAACAACAAAATCGCGAACAATAACGGAGAAAACATTTTGAAACACAGAACACTCTAACAAATCAGAAGTACGGTGAACCGTACGAACAGGAGTTGTATTTATGACGGGGGCTTCGACCGGCGGCTTCGAATCCGCCACCCTTAATTCGGACCGTTTGCGTTTCCCGGCCTCTAAAGTTGCAAACTATTTTTTAAATTTGAATTTAAAATGTCCGACCTTGCCACATTTGAAGCAGGTAACACAGGTCCGCGTGACGAAGGAGCATTTTGTGCCGAATTATTCCGCGCATTACCAAATAAAGGAGCATTACGCGACGGCTTGAAATCTCGCGGTGGAACATCATCATGATAAAAAGATGGCATCATAACCGGACGTTCTGAAGGACGCGCACAATCGCTCCTGAAGTTGCGCTCGATGTAGTTGAATTCAACTGCCTTCGCTACGGTCTCGCTAAAAGAATTTAAATGCGAGCAATACACTTGATTTTTGTAAACCTACAGGGTGTCCCAAAAATGTGGGATAATATTATAGCCATCTTGTTCGGGAGGGGGCGGTGATGATGATGCCGTTTGTAAAAATTTGCGTTAGGCCTCCAATTCCGAGTTATTCAACAACAAAATTAGGTGACGCCCTCGAGCTCTTGGCGAATCCTGGTGAGTTATCCCTTGCTCCTAGAAAAAGGGAGGTGACGGAAAACATCTTGCCGGTGGCCTGTGAAAATCGCGATGGAGGACCGGCGCGTGCTCAACCGCTCGGCTCTTTCGAAACCGAGCGGTCAGCAGTCCCTTGCATGTGCCGTTTTGAAGACCGAACATAGCAAGGTACGTCATCGCCCGACGGACACACTTTGCCTTTCTTCTTGCTTTCCCTCTTTCTTGATATACGTTTGCGATAACTGATATCTCTGATTAGTTGTTTCCCGACTCCCGACTAAATCAGATTGAATCCGTCCAAATCCAGTGAAGCAAATTTATCAGGGGCTTATGATACTTTTATCTCCAAAGTATCGAAGTGGAGCCGTGACAAAATATTGGAGCTGTAACCGTGATGATCCGAGTTCGATTCCTCGGTGTCGCGGTTATTTTTTTTGGTTTTCTTGTTTTGTCTTGATCCATGTTTAATACCTAATAGTAGAAATACTTTTTCTTTTACAGTTTTACGCCTTTTCTCCGAAATTTTCATTTTGCTTGCGATAAGCAAGATCCCTGATTAGTCGTTTCGCGACACCCGAATAAATTGGAATAAATTTTAACTTTTTTAACCATGATTGAGCAAACTTTATTGAAGTTGGATTACCTTGTTAAATTATGTTAAGCATCAATTACTCCCGGTACACATTTCTCGATATGCTACGAAATATAGTCAGTAGTATAAAGCGATAGGTCTATAATCTTGAGAACATTATTTCGTTTCTCTTTTTCTCAATGAGTATTTTAATTACGCTTCCCGTTGTATTCATTTCATGAAAAATCTGCAGAATCTGCAATCTTGCCTAAATTACAAGAATAACTGGATCGAGTTAGTTCTGGCGGGTGCTCTCCGTGCACAATTCGATAAATTTATTCGAACTTAGCCAAAGAAATCAGGATGGACATCATTCAACGCTGGCGCATTCTCTGAAAATCAGAAAGCAGGAGGATAGGCCACGAAGGATAAAAATTAAGTATTACCATTCACTGGGTATTCAAGATAAGGCAAAAACTGTAAAAGAAAAACTATCACCACTGTTGGGTATTCAACATGGATCAAGACAGAACAAGAAACCCCAAAAAAATAACCGCGCCGCCGAGGTGTCGAACTCGGATCATCACGGTTACAGCTCCAATGTTTTGTCACGGCGCCACTTCGATACTTTGAAGATAAAAGTATCATAGGCCTCTGATAAATTTGCTTAACTGGATTTGGTCGGATTCAATCTGATTTAGTCGGGAGTCGCGAAACAACTAATCAGAGATATCAGTTATTGCAAGCGTGTATTAAGAAAGAGGGAAAGCAAGAGGAAAGGCAAAGTGTGTTCGTCGGGCGATACCGTACCGTGCCATGCTCGGTCTTCGAAACGGCACATGCAAGGGACTGCTGACCGCTCGGTTTCGAAGGAACCGGGCGGTTGAGCACCCGCCGGTCCTCCATAGCAATTGTCGCAGGCCGACCGGCAAGATGTTTTCTGTCACCTCCCTTTTTCTAGGAGCAAGGAATAACCGGCTAGGACTTGCCAAGAGCTCGGTGGGCGTCACCTAATTTTGTTGTTGAATAACTCGGAATTGGAGGCCTAACGCAAATTTTTACAAACGGCATCATCATCACCGCCCCCTCCCGAACAAGATGGCTATAATATTATCCAACAGTTTTGGGACACCCTGTATAACGTGGAGCGCGTTAATAAATCGTGTCATAGCCAAACGATCTTTGGCTTCAGCCGAAACAGCCGCAAATGCATAACGGACGAGATCCCCGATTTCCGCGGCGAATGCCTGAATACTATAAATTATCAATTATAAAATTTCACGCCATTTGAATCGGCCGATTGAACTTGCCCGAACCGAAATTCTAATGCCGAAAATAGCGAATTGAAGTCTGCCCTTTGTGTCTCACTCAGCGCAGTGAGAACCGAAATGGCCGGGCCGTCCATGGAATTTAAAAGACTGGTAACTTTTGCGGTGTTATACAAAGATTAATTTGTGCAATTGTCGTAAACCGGGCTTTGAATTCAGGCCAGAACGTACCATTGAATGTGGGTAACTGAACGTGTGGGTTTGAGATTACCGTCGGGACAGAGGCCGGGAACGGGGCCAAGAAAGGCATGGAACCAGAGGGGTCAGAGGGAGCAATAGGTGTTTGGGAGGCGAGTGGGGTACTTAAACTGCGTTCCAAGGCTTGAAACCGCGCCTCGTAGCGAGCTTCTATTCCTCGGAGCTCATCGGAGATGGCTGTCCGAAGCTGTTGAGTTTGCGCCGACAACGCGCTGGTCTTGTCCTCCAACTGGCAGAAAAGTTCTTGCTGCAGGTCGCCGAGTAAGTTGCGCATTTGGTCGAATGTGACGGCAGTCGTAGCGCCAGCCGTCGTCGTCGTGCCGAACGTCCTTTCTGAGGACCCAGGGCCTGTGTCCCCGCTCGGGAGACCAGTAGTCCAACCGGATTGTTGTTCTTCTTCTCTAGCAGTCAAGTCGGATCGTCCTTCTCCAGGCAGTCTCGTGGTCTCGATCTCTGTTGCTTCGGTAATTTCGGGGGAAGTGGAAACTATCCCACTTCTGACACCAATGTTACGCGCGGAGGTCGTAGACCGCGTAAGTAGCATTGAAACTCGGAGATTATCGAAACGGGATGTATATTTGGGGAGCGATATAAGATGCGTGTGCAAAGGACGGAATCCGGGATTAGACTGACAGATATATTCCGCTGTTAGTCAGACGATGAGCGAGTCGTCAGGGACACTCTTCACAACTTCCGGTCTGGAATGTCGGGTGTTTAGTACGAATGGGGTAGCAGGGGAGCCAGGCCCGTAACAATATAATATTGCAGCCTCTCTCTAGTTCTCACGACATCGGTCGTGGATCAGCAACATGTTCAACTTTTCCTCTTGACTGCAGCGATGGTCAGGCATGCTGTCGATCACTACGTCTATTCACTGGAAAAACTTTTCGAAACTGATTTAAGGCTATGCGTCGCATAGCTTTTGTTTCAATCGATTGGACATTCATAGCAGATAACATAACTGTTCGCAGTGTCAACGGTTCGGGGAGAAGGGTACGAGTTCTTCGATAAAATTGTTAAGAACTATAGCAAAATCTGCCTTAAGATCGCGGGAATTTAGTAGTAAGAGATCAGATTGACACATACGCACTTAGTCCTTTACTAAATAATTGCAAAAAGTGTTTTTTATTTTTTTTTATTATAAAATTACAAAATGATCAATAAAAATATATTATATAGCCGTGACACCCACGCCCTCGTCCACGCCAAATTCCTTTGCCCCCTAGGCGCTCAGGCGGCGGGGGTGACCTTCATTCTGGAAACGCTCTCTAATAAAAATGGGAGATTGTTAGTGAATATTATGTTAGTACCTTGATGAAATAATTTGTTTATTAGCATTGTAGGATAACGGATGAGTGAGTTGGAAAAGGTCATGAAATTATAGTCGACTGTATTTGATAAATAAATAGGTATTCTGGTTTTATTCATTTGTGGATGTCCGGTGACATCCTTGTTGCCGTGTGCTATTTACAGCTATGTACAGTGCTATATACACAAAGCCCATCGATCTATGATCGATAGGTGAGTCAAGAGTACAACTATTTTTTGGTGAGCATGGTCGTGGATGAGATGGACTATGTGTTCCTGAAGATGCACGGTGAGCTCCTAAAAGAAGCTCGGCACACAAAATGAGAGGAACATGAGTGAGGTTCAAAATAATGTGTAGGATGTGTGAGCTCCTACGTGAGCAGAGTATTGCGCCGAGGATGCACTAAAGGCCACGTTCGTGGCCTGGCTACAATTCCTCATGAAACTAGATGTGGAATGAACAGGTCATGCAATTGTGAATCACAATGAGTATTCACGTGAGCCATTTTGGCTTGAGAAAGACAATGAGCAGGACAGGTGATCAGATCTGAGATGTTTACTGTTCGACGTCTCCGAGGCGAGAGCGTTATCAGCGCCTGAGAGATGACGAGCAGGTAGAGCAGTTCATGAGATACTCGCCAGGGTGTGCATGGAGCGCACACCCAGGCTGTTCTGACTTCGATCTGGTATCTCTCGATCACCAGGTGAGGTTGGGACACTGTGAGCTGGGCGCTAGATGACAGGTGAGGTTATGTGAACAGAATGTTGAACAGGACTGATATGGATGCTTTACGAATATAACATCTCTCAATAAACATGATTATTGAACAAGCATATTTAAAACTACATATTTTTGAATAAAATTGAGAAACTGCTTGTTCTGCCACCTGGATGTCGCGATTACTAAACTAAACACGCCACGGGCGGTTCGAAAAGTTTAAAACGTATTTCACAGTATTTCGCAGTTGAGCCTAGATCATGGCTGTGGTCCGTTCTTTTTTTTTTTATCGCGGAGAAAATCTGTAATGCATACCACGCCTCTCTGGGGGGGGGGGGGGTTATGTGGGATTCGCACCCACTAAAAACTCCGCGGTGACACGCCAACCACCCTTTCACGCGGCCCGTTGAACTAGGAGGGACCCAGCCCCCCAGTTGAACCTCTCACCGACCAGCACGGCGTGGCGTGTTGCTCAGCCCACACTGGACAGTGTTCCCCTGTGGCCTCCCTGCCAATCCTTGCCAGGCGGTACCTGACACCGCCGAGACCCCTATCCGCACCTCCAGCGCTGGAGGTGCGGGCGCATAACCCGGACAGCCCTGCTGGGCTCGATGCCTGGCCCACGAGTCCAGCAGGAACTGGGGCGGCTGGCGCTTCAAGTCGGCCTTCACCTGTGTGGTGGCCAAACCTCTCTGCCGCGCATCGGGCAGGCCTCTGTAACAGAGAGCCTGCGAGCGTGCTACGATCTCCCAGGGGGGAGATCTGGCCACCACACTGGCTGCACGGTGGGATATAGTCCTATATCCCCGGCAGGTCCTTATGGCTACACGCCGGTGTATGGCTGTGATTGGTTCTATACACAACTTATCTATAAAGTTGGTTGTATACAACTGTCGCCCGCTCATAGCCCGCTCTCCGGAGATTCAGTTCAGAGAAGTTTTATATGACCCAAGACTTAATACGGATACCGTATAATTCAGAATTTGAAGTAAAACAGTTTCATTAAAGTGCATAAGTAATATTTTCTCGAGATTTTGCATTTCTCAATTAATCAATAGTCTGCCGGTATCTGTCACGATTCATTTCGTGTAAGCTCATGCGACATACGACACAAGTGACATTACACGGCTACGAAATGCTAACAGTAGCTTGAAATATATTTTTATACCTGTCTTGATTTGCCGACAGCATTAAGCTTACTGTCTTGATTTGCCGACAGCTCTAAGCTAACTGTTTTGATTTGACGACAGCATTAAGCTTACTGTCTTGATTTGCCGACAGCTCTAAGCTAACTGTTTTGATTTGACGACAGCATTAAGCTTACTGTCTTGATTTGACGACAGCACTAAGCTTAATGATAGCTCTCAACAATTCCATAAATATTATTTCTATT
This sequence comes from Ectemnius lituratus, assembly GCA_910593735.2. Lineage (NCBI taxonomy): Eukaryota > Metazoa > Arthropoda > Insecta > Hymenoptera > Crabronidae > Ectemnius > Ectemnius lituratus. The sequence goes on from OU343037.1 coordinate 3,059,680, forward strand.
ACAAGTCCCACTTCTTGTTGCTTGGAATAACAGATTCACATAAAATGTATGTCTATTTATAATTAAATAAATCAAACTATTGTGAGTGAACCGTGTTGTTTCTTTACTGCTTCAATAAAACGTATTGCAGGGATTGGCTGGATGTGGGTGTGCTGATGTAAGTAATACTTTTCGCTTCAATTGTTGATAAATAGATAATACATAGATAATGGACCTTTAAATTTCCGAGAAATTGAAGGCGCTGGTTGTCTAGCGAAGCTGAGTGACGTTGTCGCTCTAGAAGGTGCCGGTATCTGCAAGCTTGCGTGTGTTGGAGATAGGTGCTGATAAAAGTCTAGCCTAAAAGATTGTCACTGTCTTGACCCAACTACCTTTATTAACTCTT